>RJWT010042226.1:0-12172 GCA_004365215.1 Cuniculus paca
CAAATGCTCTTCTTTTAAGGAGAGCTATCCAGGTAGTCCTCCACAGCCAGGAAACAGACAGGTAAAGAAACCCAGCAAGAGATATGCTCTCCAAATCATAGTGACCCATCTTCTAAAATTGGGCCTCCATAGTGCATTCAACTATGAAACCAGCATTAAGCAATTGATGGGTACAAATTGCTCTATGATCCAATCACCTCTCCCGTATCTCTTAATACAGTCAAGAGGACTGACAATCAAGATGATCAAATGCAACTCCAAATCACTTCTCTTTAAATCATACTCAATCTTCTAATAAACAGTGTCACAATAATAATTCCACCTAACATGATTCAAGAATCTTGTATTCACCTAAACATGTAACAATCTGTTTCCCAAAATTTCAACAGTTGCAGCATTGCTCAAAAGTCCAAATTAAATCCTTCTGAGACTCATGGATATCTCTAAACTGTGAATTTGAAAAATTCTAAAGGAAGTTACTGAATTGCCAGATGCAATAGCACAAGTTACAAACGGGCAAGAGGGTGATTGAAAGGAATAGGACTGAAACTAGGATTTCAACCCAGCAAGGAAAGCACTAATTCCTATAGCAACATGTCTAGCATCTGGGGCACATAGTAGTAAGATAAATTTCAGAGGGGTTGGGTATCCCCAACTCCAAGGTCTCAGTCTTTGTATCGCACATGGATTCTCTCTTTGGATAGCTTTTGCTCTCAAATTGCAGCTTTTCTTGACAGATGTTCCACATTCCTGACATCTCCACCTTTCTGAAGTTTTCAGGGAAGGACTGGCCTCATTTCTGCAGTTTCACGCATCCCTGTATCAGAGCCTCCTGGCAGAGACTCTGAACTTGTCACCTATTTTTGCTTGTCTCTTTTAATAAATGGGTGGAAACCTCTGTGACCCATGACTCCTGCATCCTACATGCCCGATAACACAGTTTGCTGCCGGCCATTGTAGTAGTGTCAAAGCAGCCTCGGAGTGCCTGGGTGAATCTGCATCTTAAAAAGAATGCTGACTTTTAATCTGCACATATGATAATTAACTTTATATCTTGCAATATAAATAAATGAATGCTGGAAAAATAAAAGGCACAGGGTTGAGGAAAGAAGAAAAAGTATTTGAAATATGTTATGTACATGTACCAATTCCCTATAGTGAATGTAATCATTGTGTGCGGCAAACACGTACTAATCAAAGTCAAAAAGAGAAAAACAAATCCAAGAATCCAATTTCTCAACATGCTTTTGTTAAGACTCAGGGGGTCCCTTCTCAAATTAAAGGTTTACACTTTTGTATTCTGCAGAATGTGATTGGTGGGGTCTTTCTGATTTCTGAGATGTCCTCAAGGCATCTTTCTGTGCCAGTTCAAAATGTTTGGTATCTTTTGAAACATGATAATCTCTTTAGCAACTGCACACCTTTGGCTTGCAATTGGCTCAATTCAGACCAAAATTTAAATTTTTAAATTCTTTTCTGCATTTCTTTTTATTTCTGATTTTCACTGAAAAAACAAACCACACAATTTATGCCTCAGCGTGAATGTTGGATTGCCTTGAACATTCCTCTTCCAGATCAATTAGTATCCCACCTTTAAATTGAGCCTCACAGAAAGTCTTAGGACATAGACAAAAACCTTTGCCTGAGTGTAACATGCATGACCTCTAGTCCAATTCCCAACACAGTCCTTATTCCGATTTGAAACTTCAGGAGTCTGGTCTTTACCCTTAACATCCATGGTCTCCTGAGCTCCAACAATGAATGCTCTACAGCTGTCATCATCAGGCTCTACTTTTAGACTTGTACTTTCTCTAGCCTGCATCTCCTACATTTTCCTCTTGCTGTGCAAGAGGATTTGTAGAGGATCAATGACATAGGCAGTAACAGAATTTACCAAGACGACAGTAAGGAAAGATGGGACTAGCAGGCAAATTCCCTGAGAGAGGCATATGCAGGGAGCAAGATCAACTCATTTTAAAGGGGAAATGGGCAATCTAGAGAAGGCAGTAGCTCTCTTTGATGTGTGGCTGGGAAAAACGAGGAAATGTTTTAAGAGACTTTGAGTCTGGTGTGGCTATAGCTCAAAGAACATGAGGAAGAGTATCTAGAATGGGGTAGGATCAGGCAATCTGTGCTGTCTTTAAACACTGCTGATGCATACTACTCTTATGGTAAAGTCTGCTGCCAGATATAGGTGGTAACACATGCTTTTAAGAAAGGAATGTTTTGCTGTAAGTTTCTGAAACACCTCATTTTGAAGGAGAATATATGATTCTGATGTACAACTCAGTGGAGCTAAAATGACATCTTCTTGTTTGTTTACTTAGCCATTCAGACACATTTCTCCCTAAAAATAAATCCAAAGCCTTCTGAGTCACATGGCCAGGTACAGTCATAGCAATATTACTTCTTAGAACCAATTTTCTGTATTAGTCAAAGCTCTCCCCTTACTGGGGCACAGTACCCAACACCAACACCTTAAAGGAGGAGAGGGCTAATTTGATTCATGCTTTCAAAGTTTTAGTCCATGGTCACCTGGATCCAAGGAAGAACACTGAGGCAGAAGGGTGCAGTGGGGCAAAGCTGCTCAGTTCACAGTGGCTGGGAAGTAGAGCCCACGAGAATGCAGTCAGGGACCATCTGTAGTTTCAGTGTCATGGTCCCATGACTCACAAGGACATGATCAGAGTGTGTTTTACTGATCTCTAAAGCCAATCAAGCTGAGAATCAATATTAACCATCAGAAACACTGACATTGCTGTGAAATTTTCATTTTACAGTGAATATCTATTGTTCATTTTATCTGACACATTATGTATAAGCTTTAAAATATATTCTCTTACTTTAGTCTCCTTTACAAAACCATGTGTCTCTCATAGAATGTAAGTTGGAGCTGTACTCCAAAAATGAAGAACATTCTAAGCACCGTATATAATTAATGTGCTAACCTATTATATTGGGTATATGCACATAATAATTTATTTCTCCTTATACTAAACATTTATGGATTTTACTGTGTTAGGGTAATGCTTTAAAAAGTCATCTAAAACCTCAAGGCACAAACTTGCAAATTACAAGCTTTTAGATAAATCCATATCTAACAGTATGATGTCATAAGAAAATGTTTTCCTGAGTGTGTACTAGAATTGAATTTTGTACTCGTTTCATTTTTGAAATGTATTTTTACTTAATTCCCAGTTTTTTCATTATTTTATTTTAAAATTTTAATTTAGTTGGCATATCACTTTGTGTGTGCTTATTGCTTCTGTGTAACTGCAACATTTTACGTCCTCGTCCCCGCTTTGGTCATTCACACTCCTACAGCTTATAACCATTACATTTTTCTCAACATCTATGAGATCAACATTTTTATATTTTATATATGAAGATCATGAAGTATTGGCCTTTTTGAGTCTGGCTTATTTTATTTAACAAAATTTCTTCGAATATGTGAAACTTGTTAATTTGATGAAACTTCATTTCTCTAATTTTACATGTAGGTCCTGTGATTTTAAGATCTTACCTGGACCAAGATCATCATGGTTATCTCTTGTAATTTCTCCTAGTAGTTTCATAGCTTCAAGTTTTATGTTTTTAAGTCTTTAATCCATTTTTGGTTGTTTTTTGTATATAGTAAGAGATAAAGTACTAATTTTACTCTCATGCTTGTGGATGTCCAGTTTTCTGATTCTACTTATTGAAGTAACTTTTTCTCAATATGTGCTCTTGGTAACTTTTTTGAATATTAATTGGCTGTAAATGTGCATATATGTATGAGATTTTTGTTTTGTTTTATTGGGCTATGTGTCTGTTTTTCCCTTGTAACTTGCTGTTTTGGTTACTATAGCTATTGTATAGTTTGAAATCCGGTAGTGTGATGGATGCTTCCAGCTTTCTTGTATTGTTCAAGATTACTGTGCCTAGTGAGGGTCATTTGTGATTACAAATGTTAGGTTTTTTTTCCTATTTTTGAGAAAATGAGACTGGCATTTCATCACATTTTATATTTTTTCCCTTCTGACAATTCAGGGATTCTTGTGCTTGTGGTTGAACATGTCAGTTGTACTTAAAGTAAAAGTTGAATTCCTCAACTGGAAGATTTCTGTATAGTTCTTTTGATTAAATTTGTCTGCTCATTGAATTTTTCATTCACATCATGAATTGTTTTTTCTGATTTATTTGAATTGTCTTTCTGTATTTTCTTCTATCTCACTCAGTTTACTCAAAATGACTGATTGAAAATTTTCAGGCAATTTGCAACTTTTCATCTCCATTGGGTCAGTGGTCTTTGTGTGTGTGTGTGTGTGTGTGTGTGTGTGTGTAACATAAATGTTAGGAAGAACATATAAGTCATATTTTGGACTTTTTAGTATGCTATAAAAGTGCCATGATCATCTTTCTTTCATTTTTTTTCTAATCAATCTACTGCCATCAATAAATTTCTTTATCTATACAGACTACTTTTTAAAATTCTCTGAGTGCTTTTAGGATTTTCTGTTTATCAATGATTTGGGCAATTTGATCATGATGTATAGTTTTGGTCATGTTTTCTTAAGCTTTGTGTGAATAGTCTAAGATGTACTATCTTGGTTACTTTTCTCTTGTTGCTGAGACAAAACACCTGACACCCAAAGTGAAGCTAGGAATGGTTTATTTAGCTTACATTTTTTGGAGATTTCAGTCCATAATCAGCTGTCTCCAAGGCAGGGTGGAATGGCACTGGGGCAACACTTCAAGGCAGCAGCCAGAGCAAAAAGAAGAGGAAAGCAAGCCTCTTCTCTTCCCTTATATTGTACACAGGCCACCCCTGGGTGGGTGTAACACTCACAAAATGTCCTTGCCCTCCTTAGAACAGGATGAAGTTATTTACAAAGTAAGAACCCTGGCTTCCTGCTGAGTATCTCAGTTAAACTTCTAAACTTCTCAAGTTGACACAATGTATTAACCATAACATGTACAATCTATGGTTTAATCCAATTTGAAAAATATAAAAACTACTTTATTTTCTCTCTTTACTATCTTTTAGATGCATAAATTAGATCTCCATCCTACAGTTATATGAGCAAGAGTACAGGAGTACATGGTAATCTTTTTGCACCTTCTAGATGAACCTATATTTTATTGGTCAGGTTTTCATCCCTATTACCAAACACATGAGGAAAACAGCAAAAAGGATGGAAGGCTTATATTGTCTCAGAGCTTCAGAAGTTTTATTGCATGGTCAGCTGGCTCCAAGGCAAAAACATCGTGGTAAAAGGCAATGGTGGAGGAAAACTCTTCACTTTCTAGCAGGAAGCAGAAAACAGAGGAAAATCTAGATAAAAAGGAGCCAGTGACAAAATACATGCTTCAAAGTCTTGCCCACAGTGATGGGACTTATCTCCTAATTAGGTGCCACCACCCAATAAGTCCATTAAGCTCTGAACTCATCAATAAATTAACCCATTTGTTGAAATTAGAACCACCATGAGCTATTCAGTTCTATAAATCCTATCAAATGGCAACAAAGCCTTTAGTATAATGAAGCTTTGGGGAGACTTTTTGGATCCTAATCATAACAAATATGCTTTAGAAACAATTAGGTTAAAAGTGAAATAATAGTCAAACAACAACAACAACGCACACACACACACACACACACAAACTATCTGAATATCTGGGAGAAATCAACTAATTAAGGATGATCTTGGTGTAGCAGAGTGGGATACCCTGGCAGCTTCCAAGGAAGCGTCACAAATAACTATGGTGGCTGAGTTCTCTGTTGTAGTTTGGCTTGATTAAGCCAGGAAATTCGAGGTTACGTCAAGTTTGAGAAGTGAGTCTTGTTTACTGAGCAGATTCTCCATCTCGCTGAGGTGTATATCTTATCTTGTTGCTCATTTTGAAATCTAGGAACATTGACTTTTTAATCAGAGCATCCCCAAATAGTGAAGTTTTAAATATAATGCCACTACAAAAGCAGTCTTGCTCTGGCCAGCAGACCAATATAAGGCACTTGTTGTCACCAGGGTCAACAGTAACACTGTCAAGGAGGTAGCCATCATCATAAGGCGCCATCATTCCGGTTGTGGGCTCCGTTGTACACATGCAGAGTGGCTACTCTGAGAACAAGACCATAAGCCATACATCATCTCTTGGAAGATGACAGTCAGTTATCTCTTTGCTGGTGTACCTCAACTCCACCTTCCCAGGCACTAGATCTTGCCTCCCATGTTCAACAAGCTGCTGCTGATGGCTAATATTGACAGCTGCTTCATCTCAGCCAGGGGTAGTAGCATGACCCTGGGCATCTTCACAAAGACCAACAGTTCCAAGACAAGAGTTATCTCACTGCCATGTGTAGAAAGAGACCACATTAACTAAGTCTCATGTCAAGAATACATTTAGCGTCTCCTAAAGACCCGTATCAGAATCTCCACACAGAGCATTCAAACTCAAAGTGTGGCTATGACACAGTGCCTTTGTACAAAAAAATTAAAATAATAAAATTATTAAGAATTTGTTTAAAATCTTATTTGATTAATTGTTTAAAATTTTATGCATGAAACTTCTGCTGTACCACATCTTGAAAACACTATTGCTTTTTAACCATCTAATTTTTGTAAAATTGTTACTTAAAAGTTACTTTTCTTTCATGTTTTCTTTCAATACTGATTTTTGTAGAGGAAAAAATGTGAGATGCCAAGTGCCAATTAGTATCTTGATTGTGATGATAAATAGAAATATTATTAACTTAATTATTAATATACCTTACAAACAATATGAATTATTTATCCATCATGTAGATCAAATGATTGTAAAAATCTGAAATTATACATTATAATAGACCATAAAATACTATGATGACTTAGATGAGAAAGTTGGTATATGTAAGAAGTAAATATACTACATGAAATCTGTTCTTATATTCTACTTGTATAGAAGCAAGTTACTAACAAGTATTTATTAAATTTTTATATTTTATTCTTTTTTTTCTTTTAAAGAACAAAACAATAAAAAATTAAAAATAAGACTGTAGGAGAGTAACAATGGTTAGTACACTGTGTATTGTTATCTTCAAAGTAGTTACTCATGTTACAAGATATAGGCATGAAAAGTTGAAAACAATGCAAGCACAAACTTTTCTTTTCAATGAACTAATAGCAATTAGTAGCATAACTATCTTAACTAATATTACATACATTTTTTTCTTTGCCCTTTCTTCTTTTCCCCTTTCTCCCATCTCATTTTTTTTTTTTTTACTTTTGGACAGTTTCTTAAATACGAAATATTTTATCTGGAATATAGGTTGGTAATATAAGAAAGTGGTGAATGAAATTAATAATAAATCATTTTTCTAAAAATAAAGTAATCTGAGTAAATGAAATTTAGACAGTATTTCAGTATCTTGATCATAATGAGTCTTTAAATTTAGGGCACATGATATTTTTCAATTCTTTATATATTCCATATATTAGCCCTTGGTCTGCTAATCTTTTTTCACACTTTGTGGGTTGTCTTTTCACTGTTATTGATTTCTTTTCCCGTACAAAAGCTTGTAAAAAGATGAGATCCCCAGTGATGATCATTTGTAGGATTTCCCATGCAATCGAGGTTTTTTTCATGAAGTCTTTGCCTACACCTATATCTTCAAGAGTTCTCTTCCATTAGATTTAGTATTTTTGTTATTTGATCCATTTCAATTTTAGTTTAGTGCACTGTGATAAACACGTGTCTACTGTTCTAGAAAGGAAGTAAAAGATCTCTACACTGAAAACAAGAGACTGAAGAGGATATAAGAAAATGGAATGATATCTCTTGCTCTTGGGTAGCAAGGATCAACATAGTGAAAATGGCCATACTCCCCACATTGTTACACGAATTTAATGCAATCCCAAATCAAAATACTATTAGCATACCTCACAGAACTAGAGAAAACTATCCTAAAATTCATTTGGAACCAGAAGAGACCTAGAAAAGCAAAAGCAATACTAGGCAACAAAGGCAAAGCAGGAGGCATCACAGTCCCTGACTTGAAATCACATTGTAGAGCTACTTTGGTAAGAACAGCATAGGCACCAGGATGGCTGAGTGGTTAATGCATTGGACTTAGGATTCAACTGACTGGTACCTGCATAGTTGGAATCCAAACTCGGTACATTTGTTTTTCCTCTTTGCAGAGGAATTTATTCAGGTAAAATTGGTAAGATGATAGATTTCTTCAGTCAACAAAATTAAGAATGTATATTTTCATTTTTTCAGATATTAAAAGAACTTCAATATGAAATATGGTTTTGGATCTACTGAACAGTTACTTTTGATTATCTTTCAACAAAATATATTTAGAAGAATGATTTCTCCATAACTATTTAAGGTGTCTTCTGCTGAGTTATAGTTTGTACCCTCTTCACTATATCATTTGCATTAGGAAACAGACACAAAGTTAGCAAAGAGAGTATGCTGCTCATTATGCAATCAATTAGGGAAACTTAAGTTCAGATAAAACTAAAATACTTCAAAAGCATATGTTTCTTTCATAGCTTTAGACATTAATTATCTAAGCTAAAAATATAAAAAACATATCAAAGTAATGGCTATCTGGTGTTTTCTGGTAAGTGATCAGTGAATATATACTGATTTCAGTTTTTCCTCTTCTTTTAAAAAACCAAGACAGTCATAATTTGATAAATTGAGTGTGTGTGTGTGTGTGTGTGTGTGTGTATACGCCTGTCTGTCTGTGTGTCTTGACAGGGCTTTTTTTCTTCTAACAATAGCAATGGTTCAAAAATCAGTTAGAAATATATTTTTTTCTGTTGCCATTTCATGCTTAGTTAAGGAGCTGATGTAAATATTCTTCTCACTGGAATTTCTGTTTTAAAAATTATGAATATTATCAAATATATGCCTCTTTGCTTGACCTAGAAAAGCTTTTGGTCATAAAAATAAAATGAAGATCATTATTAAGTGCAACAATAAAACAATGAACTAAGGAGCAGTTCTTGGTTTTTTTATGTTATCTCATTTTAAGGACAGTGCTAGAATCAGAATAAAGACATAAGTGAGAAAATATCTGATATTTACTAATGACTAAGCTTCTGCCAAAATCTGAAATCATTTTGACATTAAAATATATGAGTCTCTCTGATGAATGCTCTGAACTTAGATCTGAAAAAGATTCTAAAATAAAATACAGCAATATTTTATCTTGAACCCAATTTCCTCGGGACAAACAGCTTCCATATCACAAAGAACACAGAAATGAGGCAAAGGAGTTTACAGAATGTGTTTTAGAGATATTTATATAGCCCTATGCTATACTACTCTTTTTGTTTCCCAAAGAAGGAACTCCACATCTGCAAGTACGGAGACGTGTCATTGTTAATCAGAAGAATATGCTGTGAATTATTGGTATCTAGGTGCCTAGCAATAACAATGTGAAAAAAAAAAAAGCAAACAAGTATGTATTCAGCATATTGACAGTAATGGTAAAAATCCTGACTGGAAAACATGTTAAGCGTTTTCTAGGAGAACACAAAATTAATAGCTGGGAATAATGGCATTTCCTGACAGAATGGTGTCGTGACTTGTACATCTTCATGTCAGATGAAGTTGACAAGGTATCCCATAATGACGTATGAGAACAGAAAGAAATAATTAATAAACTGGAAAATGATCACCTGTAGACCTCTGCATAACATAGCTTAGTTTTGTGGGGCTTCACAGGAAAAACTTGCTGGAAGATTCTATGGACATCATTTAAATTTTAAAATATTTTTTGAAATGATACTTTCCTTATACAGTAATGCAGATTAAGATGTTACCATATGTACATTACATATTTGGTATGTCTCCTAATAATTATTAGTCTGTTATATTGTTTTCTAAGACTAATTATTTGACAAATCTAAAGGAGCAGTCTTTTTAAAAGTCATCATTGTACATAATAAATCAAACTCTTCCTTTTTTCCCCTCTTTCTTCTTTTCTTACTTTGTTTATTAATTCTAGGGATTCTACCAACCTAGGCAGTGGGTATACAATGGCATAAGGCATACTTAATGACACTGGGGAGACTAGTCAGGGAAGCAATCTAGTAAGGAAAGCAAAAGGAAACAGATAATTGACAAATGTGACATTCTTTCCAACAAAAACAAAGTGTAGAAGCATTTCTATGATCCAGTTACAAACACAAATGTCTTGGAAAGAACACAGCATTTTATGACATTTTCATAAAAATTCAGCTTCATTTCTTTCATAACATATACTATTTGTCAGCAACATTGGAAGAATTGGTCATAGAATATTATAAATATATCCCTGGGAGTTCTGGACTAAAAATTACTAGTCATTTAGAGGAATAAAAACAATGAAAGGATTTAGGAGAGCTGAAAAGTTACTAGGGATCTTTAATGAGAATATTGAGCATTTTCATATATATATATATATATGTAGGAACACAGTTTACTCTTATAAACAGTTTTGTTTATTAGTCCATGTTTGTGACACATAATGAATACATTCATCCTGAGAAGTTGGTACATGAAGATACTCCATCTTTAATCTGTTTTACTTCCTCTTTCCCTCCCTTCACTCATTCCTTCCTTTATCTCTAGATCCCTTTCTTATATGCAAAAGGGTTACTTCAGTTTTGTGATGAAATAGTCATGTGTCCATGAAAGTATGAGCATGTGAGTGAAGACAATATGTATTATGTTATACACATGTAAAGTGAAAATCTTAACTTCCTTGTATATTTACAGTAATATAAATTATTTAGCATAAAGGTAAAATAGAGGCCAATGGTACATACAAACCCCAGAAGTAGACCTACTCAAATATTTTGTCAGAGAAATGGCATATCCAAAAGAATACAAATGAAACTTATGTAAGCATCACACTATAAAAATTAACTCAAAATGAATTTTAGAACTAAATATAAAGTGCAAAACTCTATAAATATTTCAGAAGATAAAGAAAATATTTGAGGGATCTAAAACCTGAAGAAATTTAGACTTGATGTCAAAACTATGATACTTAATAAGTTAGACTTTACCTTTCAAAAAAATAAATAATAGTTTTGCAAAATGCTTTCCCTGTCAAGAGAATAAAAGTCTAACTACCATCTGAGAGAAAATACTTTAAGAAATACAGCAATAAAAAGACTGATACCAGGAATGTATTAAAAAACAAAAACTGAAAATCCAAAGTAGAAAATGAAAAGTAAAATATTAACAAAACATTAAATTAAAAATGGATAAAAGACAGGAAAAAAGCTTTCTATCTATTATTAAATGTAGATGACAAGAAAGATATGAAAAAACACACAAAATCTCTTATCACAAAGAAATGCAAATTAAAACCCTAAGGAGGGGCATGACATTGCAGAATAATAGCTTAGTTGAAATATCTATGATTAGTATGTTAGGTTTGATCTCCAACAAATAAAACAGCACCACCAACTACAAGAATTCATCACAAGGTAGCTACTATAAGCTATTACAACAAACAAAATAACTCAGAAACTGCAACATACCCAATGCCGGCAAGAATGAAGAGAAAACAGATATTCTAAACATTAATAATGATAATGTAAAATGGAACAGTCAACCTGGAAATCATTGTGATAGCTTCTTTAAAAACTAAATGGACAATAACCACGTGATCTAGTCACCATTTTTTGAGGGTTGGCACTTGAATGACTTCACTTAAATCATGCAAGCAAGTAAAACAACAAATGTCAAAAGTCTATATTTCATATAATTTTATTTATGTAACTTTTTGTGCCTTTTTTTTTTCTTTTTTGGTGCTGAGGATGAACCCAAGGCATTGTACATGCAACACATTGGCCTACAATTCCTGTTCTCTTTATACAGTGTTCTTTAAATCACAAAACTATGAGATGTAGAGCAACAGTAGGACTGTCAAGCATGGGGAGATGGAGACTGGAAGGAAGTGGTCAGAAGTATAAAAGGAGATGATAAATTCTTACAATGGAACTCTTCTGTGTCCTGATTCTGATGCTAATATAAAGAAGCTCTACAACCTGCATATATTGTTATGTGCTAAGCAGGTACTTTTAAGGGCAATCACTTGTCATAGTAGTTTATGGGGAAGAGCAATTGTCCCTTTAAATGACTGTTCATACTCCTATGAGTTGTACTGTTGTTTCATAGAAAATTCCCTCCATGTAAATGT
>RJWT010042227.1:0-12174 GCA_004365215.1 Cuniculus paca
TCAAGGTGGGCTATCCACAGGAACTAGAACAATCAATAGGGAACATCTACGGTGACAGGTTATATATTGACACATAGTTTCTAAGACAGTTTAACTAGAGAACATCTAGGTAACAGGTTATATATTGACACATAATTTCTAAGACAGTTTAACCAGAATGGGGAAGCGGATACAGTTAGTGGAGTTATACGATAAGTTTCACTGTTTTTATTGTGGCCCAGTATTTTTAGGAAATTTATAGCCTATAACACACTTAACCTCCTTTGTGCTTTGGAATTCACTCTTCACTTTCAGAAGACAAGAACTTGGCACATTTGACATCTGGCAAGATGGGATATTTCTCTTATATCACTAGGACTCTTTCTGGTGATATTAACATGCTGGTGCAGCTGAAGTGCTTTCTTAGCACATTATGACTGCTTCTGATTAGACCCTGTGTTGACTTTTTAGAGGAATACATTTATACATTCTTGGGAGAAGCCTTATACACCTCTGCATTTTTCAGTTCTTACCCTCATGTGAATGATGACCTGTAGCTAACTTTATTGATCATTTGCCTGTTTTACTCCTAATTTCCCTGCAAGCTATTCTCTTTTACAAGTGGTATCAAAATGTTCTAACCTAACCACTGTTTTATTGTACCCAGTAAAAAATCATTTGTCATTGTAAAGAAAACTCTAACATCTCTTAAGAGTTGTTTGTTCTAAATCCTTTAGAAAAGAAGCAGGTAAAAGCTGCTGTGCTCATGTTTGCCCATGAGACTCTAGCGGGCATGTGTTTAGCACATTTAAGACAGTATCAAGTTCTACTCCGAAGACAAAATAAGGAGCACTGTGCATGTGAAGCAATAGCCATAGGGATGTGCGTTGCCTAACTTCTGTTTTTCTCAAGTACTCCCAACCTCTCTAATGAGTTCTCTTAGTGTCTGTTTACTTGCTTTAAGGAGACTTCCCCTCTTTAAGAAGTAAGAATGGAAACCATAAAAAATTTTTCCCTAGGCTAACAGCTTATTACCTCAATCAATATGTGTGAATTTCTAGGCTATTAGCTTTGGAAGCAAACTGAGTAAAGGGAGATCAAAAAATATTTCCTGCTTCTTAGTGAATTCTGTGGAGATACACATTTCAGTGACTGTCCCTGAGACACAGTAACTGACACTAAAGGAAGAAAAGTTTATTTTTCCTTATATTTTATTGAGCTTTCAGGCCATAATTGGACAGCTCCAAAACAGGACAGAATGGCATGAAGGGTCGTGGTAGAAGACAGTTGCTCACAGCAAGGAGTCAAGAAGGCAGAGAGCAATCAAGAGAGGTAGGAGAAAGATAGACCATTCCAGCCCATACCCCCAGTGACCTGCTTCCTCCAACCCAGATTCACCTCCCAGCAACACATTTAGCTATAAATTTGTTAGAGGACTAATCCACAATCCAGGATATTGTTTTGTTCTGGTCCACTGGCAGGGTTTGCTGGCTAATTTCAGTCAGCCTTCTGAGAGCAGCTGAGAGCACAGAAGCCTAAGGCCATGAGACAGAAACAACTCAGTACTTACCCCTTGAATATCAAGCCTTCATCATGCAGTCACCTCACTAAAGCCCCACCTATGACTGCATCAGGCTATGGGATGATATCTAGATAGGAATCACAACAGTGACTTTTTGGGGGAATACTTTTGAACTGATGTTGTCTTTGGTCCTGGAGTAGAAATTCTACCATAACAAGGTAAGTATACTAAGTCACTGTTAATTTGTTTTTTGAAAATTTTCTTTACAACTGAAGCTGAATTCAAATATCACACCATATGTAAAAGTCTTACATAGAATATAATTCAGGAAATAAACCATCACAACTGACTGGTAGTGTTTACATGACAATATAAAATTAAGTAGTCATCTGCATGTGAGGGAATTTATAACTCGTATCACTATTTGCTTTCTTTTTCTTTGCTTTTTTCTCTCTTAGGAAACCCCCAAAACCTAGTCTTGAAAACCTCATTTATTTTATTTCCTATAGATAATAGTTTAGATGCTTAATTAGTAGTTAGACTTTAAACAGCAAGTGAAGTTTTGCCAAAGACCTCCTCCTCTCCCTTAATTTGCCATTAAAAACTGTAAAAAGGGGAACAAATGGGTTTATTTCAAGTTGACCAAACTGCCTTGTGCCCACATTCTGTGTCTCAATTAACCAGACATTTAAGAAGGTCTTTTAGCAATCCAAAGCAATGATAGTACTGTAAAAAGGTGGTATCCATGGTGACCCACTGATCTTGTGAACTCATACAGGGGTATATAAGAAAAGAAAACAAACCAGTCAGAGCCAGCCAGCTAGTAGCCAGCAGTTTCAGTGGTTTAAACTGACTGGCCACTGCAGTTCTAATAAACCTCACTTGTTTCTCAAATCTCAGTGTCCCATGGGTAAATTTCCTGAGCATGCCATAACATGTGGAGACTCTCACTGAGATTTACCCAAGTGGATACTCTCCTTTGAAGGGGCGTCAGTGCCTTCTTGCCGAGTTGCTGACCCCTGGGTGGCAGGGTTTGCTGGCTAATTTCAGTCAGCCTTCTGAGAGCAGCTGAGAGAACAGAAGCCTAAGGCCATGAGACAGAAACAACCCAATACTTACCCCTTGACCAAGGTAAGCACTTTTAATTTGGTTTTGGTTTCCTAGTTAGACAAATAGCCCATTGCTCACTTAGGATATTGTTTTGCTCTGTGCTAGCATTTGGTTGTTTGTTGAACCTGGGAAGAGCCCCACACATCAGATATGGTGGGTTTTTTTCACTGTTTGTCAGGGAGCTCTTCCTGAGTGTAGCACATTTTGAGGTCAGGGCAGAGATTACAGGGTTAAGATGAGGAAAGAAAACTCCAGACATTTTTGTGCATTGAAATGGTCTGCCCTTGAGGTTGGGTGACTAGTGGAGGGAACACTCGACCTGCAGATAGCAATGTATGGAATGTAGTTACCAGAAACCCAGGGCATCCAGATCAGTTTCCATAAATAATTCCTGGACACAAGTGGTTTGAGTGTCCCCTCCCTGGTTTAAACTGCATGTTTGGACTCTTCTCAAGTGGTTACTGGTAATGCAGGAGAAGCCATCTAATGTAAAGCCACATGTATTGCCACCATCCTCAGAGGAGGAACACTTGCCTGCTTTTGCGCTGCCTCCGCCTCCACCTTACCAGACACCCCACCATCGACAGCTCCTGGAACCTGTACCAGAGCATGCAGAACCTGATTCCAGGGACACCGAGTTCTGTGTGAGTCTCCATATGAGGGGGAATGCATGGCATGCAGAGCCTGATTCCCAGGACACTGAGCTCAATGCAGGTCACAATAGGAGGGGAAATGTGGCCATATGGCAGTGGATTAAAGTGCACTACCTGCTGTGGAGGAAGTGTCATCATCCTTCCCAATTTCTGTTTTGCCTCTCTGGGAAATGGCAGTGCTATGACCTGGAGGGGCAATTTGGGCCATTTTTGTATATACCCCTTTTAGCTCTAGTGACCTGTATAACTGGAAAATTCAAAATCCCCCATTCTCTGAACAGCCATGTGCTCTGATTAATTTGGTGCATCAGCATTTAAGTATTTATCACCACAATTGGGTTGATTGTCAGCAATTGTTCTGTTGTCTATTTATCTCAGAAAAGAGAGAGAGAGAATATGGAAGGAGACAGAAGATTGTGTAAAGGACCAGGAACACCACAGGAAGTTATAGATAGGCTAAGGTGTGTGCTGCCCTAGGAGCACCAAATTAAAATGCCAACACAGACAATGAGATTAAGAGCTTCAGTGATCCCCATGCAGCTTTGTTGGAAGGACATTGTGTGGCAGTCCACCAACTCACAAATTTGCAAACGGTAGCAGATGACTGAGGAAAGCCCCCCTGCTTTCCTCAGTCACCTGTGGGAAGCTTATCACATGTTCACAGTATATGACCTTACAGACTGGAAATGCTCATATGGTGAACACACATTTTGTTACTCAGTCAGTGCCTGACAGGTGCCATAAACTGTGGAGGTTGGATGGATTTGCTGAAAGAACTGTAGCTTAGTTAGTGGAGGTGGCTCAGAGGGTTTATAACAACAGAGAGGACAGAAAGTGAAAAGCTCAGGAGGAACAGATAAGGGTGATGCTAGCAACTCATAACAAGGAAGCACAGACAGGGCAGGAAACAAGAAAGGGGATGGGAAGTAGTTTCAACAAGGAGGTAGATGTGTTCCATTGGACCCAAACCAGAGTGTGCCTTTTGTAAGGAGATGGGACACCTTAAGTGGGAGTGGCCAATATTGCTAAAGAAGCAAAAAAAGGAAATGTTTACAGTGGATGCAGGGGAAGTTTCATTCTGATGAGGTCATGGATCCCTGTATCTCAGCCTCAGAGAAACCACGCTAACCACATCTTGGGGGAGAGCCTGTTAAATCCCTGGAGGATACAGACGCTGACATGTCTGTAGTCACTCAGCCAGTGGCCCCACTTCTAAGCAACAAAATAAATGTACAGGGGGCAATTGGCCAAACCTCTTCTTATTCTTTTTGTGAGCCTTGGCAGGTCTGACTTGGAGAGCAAGTGGTTAGTCACTCTTTTGTGCTTATGTCTGACTGTTCTTTCCCCCTTCTGAGCCAAAACTTACTTCACAAGTTACAAGCTCAAATTTCTTTCACTCCCTCAGAAACCATCCTGACTACCAGAGAAGAGCTTCAGAAAACAGGCAAAATAGTAACATAAAATATGTCACATATTAGCTATGATACTGTTAATTATTAAGCTAAAATTATATTTCTGTTAAAAATGTTTTTTTGAACATTGAATATATATACAATGTATCTAGTTTCTGAAGATAATGGAACAAAAAAGGTTTAGACCACAGAGGTTAAGGCAGTTTTTACAGTGGAAACAAAATATATCAGATAAAGTTAAAAAATTGAAGCTAGATGTTTAGAAGTATCTGACTTCTTAATTTAAAAATTTTATTTGAGGCACACTCAAAGTACCATCTACAGGTGAAAAGTGGTCAGTAAACGGAGTAATAACGGCACCAAAGATTAAAGTAGTAAGGAGTTTTGTCTCTGAAATTCCTGGGTTGGCTTCTGTCTCATGTAAATAAGGCTTTTGTGTTGGTTGTCCTGTCAAAAACTCACTTGGTCTGGGATTGGATTTAAATTACCCTATAGAAATGTCACTTGGTTTCTTGCCAGATGTGAATGAAGAACTGAAAAAATAGCACTTTTCTGATTGGTTCCTTGTACAGGGTTTAGGAGCTGCAGAGTCACCCTGGGTCCCATGTTCTGTGCATGTCTTCTGGGTTTCCGGGTCTTGATGACTGACACACTATGGCGAGTTTTTTGACCAGTTTTCCCCAGCCTTAATCTACCTAAAAAAAAAAAAAGGCCCTAATAGGTAAAACAATTATGCTTTATTTTTCTGAGAAATAGGCTGAGCCAAATTTCTTAAGTTTGTGATATTTAGTGTCTTAATATGACCTTAGTAAAACTGTAGTCCATGCAGAAATACTTTTGACTTATTAACCTCAAAGGTGAAAAGATGAATTAAATGGTAGAGGTTAAGAGAAAGGGAAAATTGTTCCCATCTTTCTAAAGGATAGTACTTCAAAAATATGACTTTTGAAGTAAAAAAAAATAGTGAATATAGAATACAATATGTTTTTATTTTTAATGAGGGTTGGTTATTTTAGAGATCTTTTAGAGAAGAGTCAGAATGACCAGCAATACATCACTTCAAACACAGATTGTCTCCTTTAGTTTGTAGTGGGAGAACAATACCGAATAGGATAACAAATGAAAACTTTTTGCTATTACTTTTTTCCTTTTTCTGGGAGGTTTACCTCACAGTTCAGCATGTACCAAAGAAAATGTAGTTTATTTGTCTGATAGAGAAACAGCACTTCAACTCTGGGCTCTTCCTTATCTACAGGAGATTTGGCAAAACAGAGTAAGACTGAATGTTTTTCAAATACTCTCACAACTTTCTAATATTTATCAGTTCATACAATAAAGTCACTCTGCTCGAGACAACTGATTAACTTGCTTCAACACTGATCCAAATGCCTGGATATGATTTACCTTCTTAGAAACACTAAAATTTTTACATTAATACAAGATCATGGTCTGCCTGCCTGCCTGTCTCTCTTACACACAGATACACAGACATACAAGCATACATACACACACACACACACACACACACACATACACACATACATAGCATGATGATATTTGCCTGTCATTTTTAGTTGAATAGCTGACTGGAGAGAATGACAAACATGAATATTTAACAAAAAAGATCCACATGGTTTAGTGCTCTCCAGAAAACAGATGGTGTAGATTGAAGTAGTTTTATAAAAATATTTGGAAATAAACAACATGGTCAAATCTTGGTCTATTACTAGCATTCAGATGGTTTTATTTTGTTCTTATTTTTTAGTTTCCTCATTTGGAGAATGTGGTAATGAATAATATAATAAATGTCCCTTACACTGATTTAATTTTAAAGTATCTTCAAATATATTTAGTGTGGTTCAAATTCTATTTTGAAAAAATAACCACTGTGTGGTATTTTGTAATTTCAGGTACAAATAAAGTCTCAGACACAAAACACTTTTTTGCTGTTCCCACTGAATAATCTCAGAAAGAAATTCATGAGTTCTTTTTTGTCTACCTTTCTTCTCTGTTTTTCATAATATTTCCCGTCTTTCAATTCCTTCACCTTTTCTCTCTGTAGATCCTTTCTCCATCTTGCAGAAGCAGTATGAAACTTCAGGATTTTCTGTGCCTCTCCTGCAATTATTCTGTAAGTAGATTTGAATATTTCTGAGGATGTATTTCAGTTCCATTACTACCTCCAGCGTAAAATATGTACAAAACAAGCAAATATAACAAACTAAAGAGCACAAAATCTTTATTGCATTATGTTCTTTAAAGAATTATATCCTCGAAATATTTTTCTATTTTTTCATCAAGTTTTTTCTTTAAAGAATTATATACTCGAAATATTTTTCTCTTCCCTCTTTTATTCGTCATTTGTTTCATCAGGAAGGGGTTCTTTTTTTTAAATATGTAGAATTCAATGGTTAGTTTTAATCAAAAAGTTAAAATGGTTTAGGCAATGAAAAAGAACTGTAAATATTTTTCTTCTATGGAAGATGCCAAACTGTAGGTTTTGCTACTCTGTTTTCCTTTCACTTTCTCGGAAACTGCAAATGGATAACTGTATTAATATCTTTCCAATTTCTGGGCAGTCTTCTGGGCTGATTAAAATGTAAGGAGAGCTTTTAATAGCTGAGAGTGTTGCAGCTTTCTCCTGTTTGGCCTGCCACACATGAGAAATTAAGCAGTCATTTGTCTCTAGATCGAGACATTCACTTTCAATGTAGTATAACATCTTAGTTGAACAGAGTAATGTGGAAAAATTGCTGCCTCCCTCTCCTCAGTACATTTTCTCTGCAGTTATTGAGCAATGATTCACATCATGTGATCTGTACATGGCTCTGGTTTCCTCACACTCATGTGGGGGACAGGATAAAAGGCACTAGTCACCATAACCTGGTTAAATCAGAAGAAAAGGGGCCACAATTTTCTAGTCCGAAGCATTGAAACAAATCTTGGATCAAGGATTAGGAAACTAGTGGTACTAACTCTACGTAGAGTGGACACAGATAAGTGGTTTCAATTCTTTAATTTCTGGCAACTATAAATTGGGAGTATTTGTGCACATACACACCTTGATGTCATTTGTGAGTAAAAGTAGAAGAGAAGAGGAATCCTCACAACCTGTTTGAAACAGTCTTAATTAATATCCAGTGAGTCATTTGCAATGAAAATCTAAGGTTTTGAATATGTGAAAGGTTACTTTAGCATCATTGTTTTATTACAGACATAGTTCATTTTTATTAGTAGGTGTATGTAGTAAATAAATATTCCTTGAGGAGATTTGGAACATGTACTTAATATATCTTCATTTATTTTTTCATACTGTTTCCCTTCTCTCCTCCTCTCCACCTGTCTTTTGACTCTGTTCCACTTTTTTTTCATATTTGCAGGAAATAACACTTACATTCCTTATTTGTAGTTGGTACATGTTCATAACACATTTTAATTCCATTTTTCATCTCATCACTCTTTTCCCTCACCCCTCCATTAGAGCTCATTCTTAGAATGCATACACTGTGCTTAATCAAAATAATTACTGTGTCTGCTACAGGAGTCTCAATATAGGGCCACATATCCAAAAGCCTTTCCTGTGCATATACATTCCTTTTTGTATTAAAAACACATGAGGTGCTATGCACATAGAAAAATGTTGTATAATGTTTTCATCAAATAACAGCTGAGAGAAATACTCCCCTTACAAATCAGAGGTGGCTTAGATTGAGTGACTGGGTTGCAAGAGAATTTGCAAGACAGTGTATATGGGTACTAAGAAACAGGGAAAGAGAAGGGGGGTGGCATGAAAATTAACGTTCCTGTATTCTTATTTTTGACCTCTTTAACCTTGAAATGAAAACCATTGTTTCCTAAGAGAAAGAATATGACAAATTTCTATTCACTTACTTCATAAATATTAATTAGTTCCTACTGTTTTAAAGCACCATGCTAAATTTCAGAGGTACAGTTGTGAATAGGACCTGTGAAATTAAGAGGAATTCACAGTCTCTGTAGATGACAAGTACCATGATGGGAATGAGCAGAGGACACCAGAAAACACACAGGAGATGTCTTGCCAAAGTCAGGGAAGGCTTCCTAGAGTAACTGATACTCAGTTTGTGGACAAAAGATTGGATAGAAATTATCTTGTTGAAACGAAGGAAAGGAAATAATAGCATTGAATGAGGAGAACATGGCAAGTGAAGATTAATGAAAGTTCAATACAAACTCATTTAATGTCCTATTACTTAGTAGTCTTGCTAATAATGTATCATTTTACACTAACATTTTAACAGCAAGTAAATTATTCTTAATTCTTGTGTTGACTTTTTTACTAAACAAATAAATCTTTCTTAAGTGCCAAGCATGACAACTTCTAGAGTTTTTTGGTACTGCCAAAGGGTAGAAAATATCTGTGCTTGACATAGGGAAGATAATGTACAGAAAGAAGAAAATATATAGAATTTACTATGGAAAGTTAAATATGTATATGGAGAAGTAAGTAGTGAATATGCCATAAAATGATTTTGAATGCTATGGTAATAAATTTGAATTTCGTACAAGAACTGAAATTTGAAGTACAGAAATTATGCAATCATGATGATGTTTTCAGAAACATCTTTCTGATTTTGGTTTTGGATTATAAATATTTTTATCACATTCTTTTTCTAGTAAGTTAATTTTGCCATCTTCCCCTTTGATAATAGTACTTTGATAATAGTGTGTTTATATAAAATATGTGTTTGTGTGTGTTACACACCTGTCATTATATATATAAACTTTAAAGTGTGCATTCACAAAGAATTAAAGTTCAACTAAATAGTTTTTAATGTCTTTTTAAATCTTTTTTTTTTTTTTTTTTGGCGGCACCAGGGATTGAACTCTTGACCTTGCGCTTGCCAGGCAGGCGCTTAGGCCACTGAGCTAGATCCCCGACCCTCTGTCTTTTTAAATCTTTAGATTTTTTTTCCACTTAGTAGCCAGTATTCCAAGGCATATTACATACTGTGGTATATTTCTGTTTTCCAGCCTCCACAAATTATTTGATCCATCATGCCCTTCTATCATGATGTTTCTGCTTTGGAAGCAGTTGACAATGGACTAAATTAAATATCAAATTAGACCTCTCATCCTTTGAATTAAGAGTGTCAGATACTATATCCCTGTGTGAATAAAGTTGAATAATGTAAGAGCTAGTAGTATAGAAAATAGATCAGATTAATTAAGTTAGAACCTGGGAGGAGGTGATTGATCATTGTTTTGGCATAATTTTGCTGAAGAATGATGACATTTTGGATTATTGCTTGGCCACAGTGATGGAAAAATATTGACAGGTATTATAGATTTTAAATAATTAGAATCTATTAAGCCTTGGATTTGTAGATTTGGTACAACTTTAATGTGAAGCCTGAGATTCAGATGAGGTGCTAAAGTCAAGACACTGAGCAGAATCTGTCAAGATCACCCAGTTGCAAAATTGTGAAATAGGGGCCATATCTATTGAAGCTCTATCTCTCTATCTAAGCAACATTTTGTATTCTTTCACAGTAACTTCTATGACCCTTCCTTTTCAGGTATTTGTTGTATTCAAGACACAAAAAACCCACATTTATAGAGTCCACCTTGGGCTTTCCAGACAATGTAATAATTTTCATAGAAAGCAAAATATAGTAGGTTCCAGCCCTCAAAATAGAAAACTATAACAATTCTAATTCCCATACCACAGGCCCAAATTTTTTATTTCATGTGTTCTATAGTACTCTAGTAACTCAGAGTTTCTCTTCTAGTAGTTACTGCATGAGGATGACACCGTGACACAAAATGCATTCTATATGGATTGAAAAGTGAGAGTTACTAGTAGAAGAATAAACATTCTGTGTGTGAGAGCCAAACACATATATGGAGAAATACAGAAAAGGTTTGTGATGTATTTTGGAGTAAAAATTAAAAAAAAAAGATTTCCCTCCAGACCATTCTCAAATTGTTTGTTTATTTGGTATGTCAGAAAAAATACTATTATAAAGTAAAACTTGAAATTTGTATTGTCCTAAAATGGCAATATGTATGTTACTTATGTGATTTTCTACTCAAATGAAAAATAATTAATAAATATGAAATTTAATATCGATCATGCTGAGGTCTATGGTGCATGAAAGAAATCAAAATACTTATATAAGATTGAGTGACACACAAAGAGAAAGCGAAGAAGGCCAATGATGAATAATTATCGTAACTGTTATATTACTTCACCCAGAAACACTTGCTGTATAGGTCTAACAAGTAAATCAAAGAGTCGAAGATAATGTAAGGAAAAAATTAATTATACACATGTATTAAAAATCTAAGTTAAATCCTGAAAATGTCATTCTTTCCCTTAGACTAATGAGGATTTCTACACCTGATTCTGTCATTAACTTAGAGTTTCTAGTGAAGTCACATGATTGTCACACTTCTTTAGTTATTTTCAGAAATAATTCTACTTGACTAATAATTTTAAAAGTTATTCTCAGCTTTAGTAAGATTGCTTTGTTGTGCCCTGTGGCTAATTTTGAAGTTCTACTTTTTTATTATTGCCTAAATTGTATTGTAAATAATAACATCACAGGCTGATCAAGAATTTAGTGTTGTCAACATCATTTTATTACTATAATAACAAGTGTTCAGTGTCCAAGTGCTGGAATTTCACTTGTCACTAAATCTTCCAGTGGTATTATAGACACAGGCACCTCATGTTTAGCTGATTCTAGTCTACATTCCTTCCTGTCACATCTGCCTGAGTAATTAAATCAAAATAAAAGACTTTGCTATTCATTTTTTTTCTACTTTGTTAATGACTTTTAAAAAAATGTAATTCTATTATTAATGAATGTTAGAGTATTTTCAAATGTAACATGTTTCTAAATATATTTAAAAAGGTGGAAAATGGAAGATGCTTAATGAAAATGTTCTTCCATGTGAAACACAAATTCTAATTTTATTTTTTAGTTAATTAAGTTTATTAGTACAATTTAGGTAAACATAATGATCACATTCAACATAGGGAATTTGTACCTGTGCATGATATATCTTGAATATTTTTCCTCATTTCTCTACCCTCGCTTCAACCCCTCTTTACCTATTTACAATTGCTTATTTTCCATTTTCTTCTTTTTTTTCTTTTACCTTCTTTTCTCTCTCCCCCTCACCTGGTTCCTCTTTGCATTTGAATATTGTCTTCCTATTTCATAATATTTATTATGCACTTTGGTCCTCATTGACACTTTCAATTTCTCACAGCAGAGAAACAGTGAGATATTTACATGTGTCAAATTTATTTCTCTTGAGTGTGGTCCCAAGGTGCATTCATTTACTTAGAAATGTCTCAAGATTATCTTTATGGCTGTATACTACTCCACTGTATAAAAATCTCACATCTTCTATATTCATTTTTTTTGTGTGGCCATTTGTGCTGTTTCCAAGATTTAGCTATTACCAACTATGCCACTATAAACATGAGTGTGTATAGGAAACTGTG
>RJWT010042228.1:0-12176 GCA_004365215.1 Cuniculus paca
TTTTGGTTTCAGCAATCTAAAATGATTTTTTATTATACTGAAATATTTCTGTTAAGAATTTATCAAATATGTGTGTATCTGTACTATGAGTTCATATTTTAATGTCCTATTCATAGAAAAGTTATTGGATTTTGTATGTAGACAAAGCCAAACCAATATTTATTTCACTTATAAAATTTTTGCTGCAAGAAATATCCACTGTGGAGACTGTCGGTTCTACTAAATGATCTATAGTGAATTCTGGTCACTGTCATTGAAATTGCTTTGATGCTCAGAAATAGCTAAAAAGTACAGTTTGTGCTAATCACTACAGCCTTAGGTGGAAGAATTATATGGACAAAATCAGTACATGTGCATATATATACATATATATATATACATATATACACATATATACAATAGGATAATTATCAGCATAGATAAATGTTGATATCAAAGTAAGAAGGCAGATTTTGTGTCATTTGAAAGATCATTTACAGGAAATATTATAGCTTTAAATTATATGACAATAAAGAAAGTTCTTAAATTCAGTGAAATCTACTTAAATTGTAAGAAAATAGGAAATATTCAGCAATTAAAATTATATTCCACAAAGTGATGAATCCTTCATAAATTCCTGCAATTTATCCATAAGACATTACAATTCTGTAATTTCATTCATCTAGTATCATACATTGAAGATGAATGAAACAAAACTAGTGGAATTAAAAAGGAAGATGGGCAAGTTCAAAGTTACAATATCAATAAAATACTGAAGTGTGAATAAGATAGTTTCTTTCGATCTTGTTGGATATAATATATCTAAAAGCCTAAAACATAATGGTTTTCAGTTAATAACAAGATGAAAGTTTTAAACATAAGCAGATAATTCTAATACATGTACAGTTTGAAAACTCCTAGTAAAAAGCAAATATTTTACATTGGATTTAGAAAAGAAACAAATTTATGCTGTCCAAAAGATATATAATATATAAAGACCCAAATGGGTTAAAAATTTTAAAATGAATACAAATGATCACACTTACAGTTTACTGTTAAAAATAAAGCTATAGTGGCTATGTGCATATCAGATTAAGTACGTTTTGATCAAAGAATTGTATCGTTTCCAGAGTAACAATTCATAATGAGCACAGTTTATCCAGAAGACATTACAATCCTGTAATTTCATTCATCTAGTATCATAAATTGAAGATGAAACAAAACTAGTAGAATTAAAAAGGAAGATGGGCAAATTCAAAGTTACAATAGATAAATTCAACTTCCTCCAAATAATTTATAGAACAAAAACACAGAGAACCAATAAAAAAGTCTAATATTGTCATCTACTTCTACTAATTGATACTTATGAAAGATTCATCTAAAAAGTGCATAATAGACATTCTTCTCAAGTGCATGCAAGACATTTATTAAGATTGATTATATTTTGAAAAATAATTTCTACTGAATACAAAGTGGCCCACAGTATTTAAAATATATTCTTGGAAGAAAGGGGAATGAATTTAAAAATAAATACCAAAAAATAAAATTAGAAAATTTCTAAATATTTGGACATTCAATAATATATTTCTAAATGTAATCCATGGATGAAACAAAAAAAACATGGAGTTTATGGATGAAAGTTTAACTAGCTTTTTTAAAAACATGATATAATTTTCAGATATGAAAATGTGAAAGATACGGAATTAAAATAGATACTAGTAGAAACAGTATCAAAAAAATTCCCTAAATGAACTCAGAAATTCTATAACTTTAATAATGTTGGTTCAAAAGACACTAGAAATTGTTTTTATTGGAATAATGATGAAACTACAAGATAATGAAAGTTGCGAAATGAAACTAGATGATCATTTACAGGAAATATCATAGATTTAAATTATTATTATTATTATTATTATTATTATTTTTGCAACACCGGGGATCAAACTCACAACCTCACGCTTACCAGGCAGGTGCTTAGGCTGCTGAGCTAAATCCCCAGCCCTTTATAGATTTAAATTATTTGATAGTAAAGAAAGTTCTCAAATTCAGTGAAATCTACTTAAATTGTAAGAAAGTACAAAGTATTCAGCAATTAAAATTATATTCCATAAAGTGATAAATCCTTCATAAAAATGCTTTCTTGCCAGAACCAAATGGATAAGAGAAATCCAGAATAATCAGGCATAAAGAGAATCCAGCTGAAGTTTAACAAAAATTTAGAATTTTCAATTGATTTAACACAATAGAATTCCAAAAGAAATACCCAGAAGAGCTTGTGCACAATAGTCAACTCTTTCCAGTAGGCTTTCCCTGTGTACAGAGTTATGGCCTTCTTAACGATGAGAGTAAGGCAGGATATCGGAGACAGTCATCCCTGAGACATTTAGGGTATTGATTAAGTAAAGACATGGTCCCCTGAGGGCAGATTGTATTGCAGGCTAGCTGAAAGATGTCCCTAAAGTACATCAAGCCTTCAATATCGCAAATTCCTATTGAACAGCAACCAGTAGGGCAGATTGAGACAAAGAAATAAATCCTTTGAAACTAATGTAAGTGTTTACTGCTTGTTTTACAGGCGTGCCCTCAAGTTTGGAGTTGGGGAGATAAGCTGAGAAATAGCTTGGAACACTACATTGCATGAGTAGAATGAAGCCATCCAAGTCTGCTTGAAACAGGAGAGGAGGGATAAATCCCTCTGAGGAACTTCAGGCTTCTACTGCAGTGGTCCTGTGATGTTCTGATCAAGACAGCAGGGTGAAATGAGGTTTCCTGAGGATTACAAGGTGAGGCAGGGCCTGGGAATTCAAGAAAACCATTCACAGGTTAAATTAGAAAAAATGAACAGTTGCTTGTAACCAAATATTGAAAATCAGTGTTGAAATGAGTTTAACTAAAATTAAAACTCCAACTCTACTACTAACTTGTAGCATGATAAAGTAATGACTTAAAATCCCAAGCTTGTAATAAAACACTAAAAGATACTAAACATTTACTATAAGCAATCTATGACTAAATGACAAAAGAGTCAATAGAAGCAAACCTAAAAGCTTCAGTTAAGGCAATAATCAGAGAAGAATTTTAACTGTGAAAATGGTGTCAAAGGATCTACTAGCAAAGTGAGACATAGTATATATAAGCAGATATATGGAAAATATGAAGAGGTGACTAAAAATCATAGAAAAAAATGCCATTGAAAATGAAAAAAATGTGAGAAGTTTAATAGCAGTTTCAGAAAATATAAAGTTCAGTTAACTCGAATATAAATAAATTAATCAAAAATAGACACCAAGACAGAAAAGAAATTTAAAAATAAATAAAATGTCCAAGATATTTGAGATTGTATCAGATAGCCCAATATCAGAAATATGTAATATGGCAAACACAAGGAATAAGTCACATTAAATGGAGGTGATAATGGTGTCTAATTTACAAACATTGGTAAGGATGTCAAGTAAAAAAAATTTAAATTTAATGAACTCCAGATAGGAAAGAAAAGAAACAACAAAAAAATCAAACATACTTAGTATTAAAAGTTGACTGGCAGGCTAAAAATACATTACACACAGGACAAGGACTTCTTGTCAAAGATATACTGCACTTTTAAATTACTGATGAAAGGAGCTATCAATTTCTTGGCCTCAAAAAAGATAATATAAATGGAAAGTATCATTTAAAAAAGATGATATAGATGGAAAGTATCTGATCAATGATTGATCTCCTAAATATACAAAGAGTTCTTTAAACTCAACAATAAGCAAATAAATAAACCAATTAAGAAATGAGCAACCAATCTGAACAGATACCTCGCAATACACAAAGACAGTGTTCAGATGAGAAACTAGCACGCGAACATGCTCACATCATATATTACTAAAGAACTACAAATTAAAATAATGATAGAGCCAGACCCAAGCCTTTCCCCGTAAGTCAGTGCCATCACAGTCTGCAGGGGAAGAGAACAAACCCTATGTGGGAGCCAGCACCATGTGCAGGCTGCTGCCAGAGTGGGGACAGCCAGACCCAAGCCTTTCCCTGTGAGTCAGTGCCATTCACGGACTGAAGGGGGAGAGAACAAGGCTCTACCAGGAAGCAAGGTCTTCTTGCAAAACAGTGTCATATATAGACTACCCCTAGCAAGGGGAAAACCAGATCCCAGTCCCTCCTGGCTTGTGGGCTGGCAAACAAGAAGTACCAATTGCCCTCTTCCCCAAGTGACCAGCTGATCAGGAGAAACACAGGCTGTGATGTTAGCTATTGTGAAATGCAGTTGGATGCCTGTGGTGCTTTTGTGTTTCACTGACTTTGCAGGTCTATGGCCAGTGGTCTGATTATCTGTTCAGCAGATAGCAGTACACAATGTGGCATCTAGGGGGGATCTCCCACCAAGGGCGGTAGCCATTGCTGATTCCCTATAGTCTCATTTTGAAGTCCTATATCATTCATTGTTTTGTTGGGTTGGGTTTTATTTTCTTTGTTTTGTTCGATTAAGCTGTATCCAATGAAATGAGCAGCTATTTCAAAGACTGCAAGATATATTATGGTAAAGTAAGTAAATAAATAAATAAATAAATAAATAAATAAAAATACTACATATCTGCTAGAATGGCAAAAGCCCAGTGAATCAACCATGCCAAATGTTGATGAGGTTACAGATCAATGACTCTTATTCATTGGTGGTAAGAATGGAAATTTGTGTCCACATTTTGTAAAGCCATTTAATAGTTTCTTACAAACCTAAACATACTCTTATCATGTATTCCAACGGTCACATTTCTTGGTACTGATTGAAATGATTCATAAGTTTCTATTCAGACAAAAACCTATGACAACTTTATTCACCATTGCCCAGACTTGGAAGCAACCAAGGTCATCTACAGTAGATAAATGGCTATAAAACTGTGGTACATTCAGACAAAAGAATAATATTCAGTACTAAAAATAAATTAGCTGTCAGTCCATAGAAAGACATGAATGGACCTTAACATGCATAAGACTACTTAAGATAATCTGTAAAGATTACAAATGATATGATTTCAATTCTGTGATATTCCAAAATATTCAAAATAGGAAGACAATACAAACATAAGTATATCCAGGTGTTTGGGAGGGAAGGAACAAAGGACGACTAGAAGGAACATGGGAATTCTAGGGCAGTGAAATTATTCTACGGAGTATTTTTGTGGTGGATACATGTCATACAGTTACCAAAATGCATACATGTACAATACAAAGAATAAACCTTAAGTTAAACTAACAACTTAGTACTAAAACTAACAATGTATTACACATACTAATCAGTTATATCAATTATACTATGCTATGAAATATTTAATAATAATAAGAAAGTAATAATAGGTAAAACTGAGAAAAGGAACATGTGGGTAACAAAAGAGGCATCTAGAGACTAATAAGTACCTTCTGTCTTTTCTTTCTAAAACCTAAAAATGCTCAATTAAATAAGTAAAAGAAATTATGGAAAAACAACAAATTTTCAGAAAATATAAACCTATATGAATTAGGCTCCAACCAGCCTTAAAAAATACACTAAATAAAATTCTTGAACTTGATTTGATGTAAAAATATATCTGCAGGAAAAGGTGCACTTAAAAAAATGTGTGTGAGTGCTTCAGAAATATACATGGAAAAGGTATGTTACATAGTAACATAAAACTAAAACAAATGAATTCCCGGATGATGACATTAAATTAAAGTCATTAACAATACGGTATTGATAAAATCAATAAATTTACGAAAAATTCCAAATACTTGTAAAAGTCATGACAAAAATGAGCATTTAAACAATATTCTGAACTGAATGATGAGTGAAATACAGCTTAAATTTCTGGGTGAAATTAAATAATGATTAATGGAAATTTTTAATGGAAATAACTATCATTTGATATGAATGCCTAACAGAGAAAAGAAAAAATTTTATATATGAGGCTTGAAAACAAGGATCTAAGGAAAGAAAAAGAAATTAAAGACAAGTCATCACAAAAATAAAGGTGGCAGTCAATGACAAAGTACATTTAATAACAATTTTTAAAATTTGATATGTGATGAGACTAAAGTGAAAGTATATTGTGAGTCTGCTCATGAGAGTGGGAATACAAATATTAAGGTTAAAAGTCCTATAGATATTAAAAGAATGAATAAAGGATTTATAAGCGCTTGGAGTACTATTAATACAACCACAGTAAACTATAAATCTCAAACACTGTATTTTCTAAAAGAAGCCAGACACAAAAGAAGATGCACCATATGATTGTATCTTTAAAATTCTAATAGGAAAAACTACTCTATGATAATTTTCATCCTAAAGTTGTCACATCTGATTGAGGAATTTATTGGAGAGTGATACTTTCTCCCATTACTTTCTGGGATGCTGCGAATGTACTGTACAATCTTTCAGCTGGTGGATACATGTATTTCTTTAAATAGTAAAACATTTTGACTGGAAAAGTGAATACTTATTTTTAATATAAATTTTATCTCAAAAAAGAATGTTTTTAAGTAATTTCATCTCACTTTCTACTATTATACACAGTAATTTTCCATCTCACTGTTATTAATATTCTTATGATCTACTTTTCCATTACTATTTTTGAATTGTGTGTGCCAGTGTGTGTGTGTGTGTGTGTGTGTGTGTGTGTGTGTTTTCAAGAGCTGAGGTTGAGGCAAAAGAGGGTAGAGTAATTCTAGTTTTAGAGATCCAAACCATGCTTGAATACTTGCTTTATTCAATTTTTATTAATATGATAATTATTAGAAATTTTATATGAAAATTTTATATGAAAATTTTTGATGAATATTGATATATGTTTATAAAAGTGTATCTGTAAGTTATCTAGGTATTAGAATGCATGCCTGCTTGAAATGTTTTATTATCTAAAATTACCCCAGCATTTTAGTAAATTAGAATTAATTAATTGTATATGCACATAGACATGGAAGTCTCCAGTTGGCTAATGGCTTTTTATTCAATAAGCACAGAGAAAATGGAGAAGAAATACATCTAGCCCTGTTGTTAACCATTACAAAGGTCCTGTTTTCCTATATGAATGATAATGATTCCACTGAACTGAATAACTATTGTTCTCATTCTCCTCACAGCTGGCAGATGATATAGTAGAGACAATCCTAATTACCTGATGGTGTATGAATAAGCAAGGGAAAGATCAGTAGTTTGGTAATTTAATCACTGAATAAAATTAGTGTGGGACCCATTAATTTCCTTTTATATACAAACTACCATAAAAAAGGCTCTTTAAACTGATTTCAGCATTATCACTGCTATTTAGAAATTTTAAATAATATTATCTCGTAGCATTTTCTCCCAATAACAAAACAGTTGAGCACTTTCTCTGCTGGAAATGTTATTGAGGAGCTGTTTAAAATACTGAAGCATTTAGAAAATCAACTTAATGGAAGTATAATGCACTACTTTTAAGTATACATTTTGAAGACTTTTGACAAATTTAAACAACCTTGGAACAACCACAGAATCAAGAAACATTTCTTATACCTCATACTCATATCAATTAATTTCTTTCTCCACTGCAGACCCAGACACTACTGATGTGCTTTCCATTCTTATCATTTTGGTCCCTATTGATTTTTCTGACATTTTTCCATCTCATCTAGCAAAATTCTGTTCCAAGGATAAAATCATTATACCTGAGATCCAAATAAACGAAACTAAATATTTTCATTAGAAATTATTGAATGCTGATTAGTCATTTAGCAGATTCAAGAGGCTATGTTATAACAAGTGATTGAATCAATAAATATTCATTTTAAAATGGTTTTACTATGCAGCACAGACTATAAACAGTTAGCAATAATCTATTCATAAGGTCATATTTTAGGCACTTTACTACATGCTATTGTGCTATTGTTTGAAGTTAAGGAAAGATACAGTCTTATCTGAGTCCACTAAGTACTGTGCCCATGACAAATACAGGAAAGTGAGTGAATATAGGGATTTGGTGCCATTATTCGGGGACACTAAGTACAGGCTTGTGGCTCAATGAAAAAAGTTGAAAGGAATAACATCTTACTTGAGACCTGAAATAAATGAAAGAATTTGCAAGAGAAAAGGCAGAAAAATAATTCCAGTGTGTGCAAATAGTTTAAGGAATCACTAAGAGCAGGCATTCAGATGAATGCTGAAAATAAATAGAAGAGTAAAGTTCTTGAGATTTGCCTTAAGGGATTTGTGTTGAGGGCAACAACATTACTGAGGGCATAAGAAAGGTGGCAACATCATCATACTTTATGATGTGGAAGATTACTGTGAATTTCATGGTGGAAATTGGTCATAATTGTGCAAGGTTACATACTGTGAAAGATGTCAGTAGAAATCATAGTAAAGGTTCAGAAAGTAGCAGGCATTAGACTATATTTAAGAGCTAACCATCAACCATAACATGGGACTGTTATGTATATTTATGAAAAAACAACAGTGTTTCCTTCCAAATTTGACTCAAGAGCCAGAGATCAAATCATTTCTTAAACTGGGAAACTGTAGATATGTCTACACTGAGATGATGTATTAGTCAGGGTTTTACTAGAGAAAACAGGTATAACACGAGATATAGGAATGTATAAGAAATACAAGGTTGGCTAATGATGGTCAGCCACAGAGTCAAATGAGGAAGCATGTTGAGGGTGTCTGCATGCCAGAGGCCAAAGAATTCAATCTGAGGTCTGGAGTTCACTCCAGTGTCCCATGCAAGTCCACCCCAGCAGGCCGATGGGTCTGCGACAGAAAATCTGAGGGTCTATGCTGGAAGACTGAACAGTCTAGGCTGGAAAGCTGAAAGTCTACGCTAGAAATAAGATGATGTCCAAGCTGAAGGGGAAAACTGGAGCTCCTCCAAAGAATGGAATTCATTCATCCTTCCTCCTTCCCTTTATACTGTCCAGGTGATGAACCACCCTAGGGTGGGTTTTCTACAACCTAAGGTGGTGCTAAGCCAATTTAGTTAATCTTCTAAAAGTCTTAAGTTGACACAATCAGTCAACCACTACAGATGGTATTTGATAGTAATTGAAAAGGCCTTGCACATACCCCCAATTTTTAGATCTACTAATTAACAGTTTGTGGTTCTCTCTCTCTCTCTTCACATACATGCACACACACACAGAATTGTGTATGCTTGCAAGTAGGTTGTATATATTATGACACTTCAACCATAAATATTTCAACATTTATCCCATGAGATGGCATTTTAATACAGAACTATGTATAATTATCAAATTCTTTAAGAAATGTCACATCAGTATTTTAATATGAAATAGTGTGTACCAAATATACTCAGCTATTCCAAATATGTCTTACAGCAATTAAATTACTCTCCTGTTTACACATGTGTATTTAATTTTCTATCCAGGTAAAGTAAATAGAAGTTTTTCAAATTCTTATGAAGCCCAGAATTTTCTTAGGAAACAAATGAGGTCCACATTTTGATTGAAAGGAAGACAGTGTGATTTGGAGATAACACGGAGTGAAAGTAACCGTGTCTCATAAAGTATTAAAAATGTTTATGTGAAGAATTTTTCACAATTGTTCTTTCGCTTAGACTACTTTTCCATATGCTAGCATGGCAACTTAATATCCAACATTGGGATGATTTGGTTCTTTTCATCATTTCCTACTTTTAGCATAATCTTTTCAACTTTAAGAATTGTGATTCACAAGCCATATAATTTTAAATATTATATATTTTTTGTTTTATTAAGAAATTAAAATTATATAGTAGTCCGTGACTTATTACATACATACATACATGCTCTCAATGTGATTTCAAGGTTGGAGGATAAATAATAATTTTTAAAAATCATAATATTTGTATTTGTATGGGAATCAAAGTTTTTCAATGACATTATGCTTTTATTTTGTCAGCATTAGTGGTAAGTAGATAGAATTCAGCCTTCAATCAACTTACATAAATTGAAAGATTTTTGCTGGATGAACTGGAATATGGTTACTCCTATGGAATATAAAAGTGTGTAAATTAGATTTAAGTAATCATCAACTAGAAAGAATACTAGTGTAAAACTAAAATATTAGATTACGTACCAAAACCTTACACTATAGAGTGATCTTAGTTCATAGACTTTTTTCTCTTGTTCAATTAACACTTGAAATAGAAAAATTTTAAATTTACTGCTTCTTATAATTAAGTGGTAGAATTTTATAAAAAACTAAATGCAAAATTCTTGTTTGTGCTTATATGGCTGCATTTCTTTCTTCCTTATACATTGAACATAGTGCAATTAATTCTTAGAATTAGGGTGTTGGAAACATGGAAAAATCATGACTTCTGAAGTCCATCAGATTTGGAGGTATGTTTTAAAGGACCATTTTTTAAAAGCATCAAAACATCTTTCTTGTATTTACACTGTTTCCAATGTGGTTTATGTATTTTTTCTAATCATAGTAATTGATAAAAGTGAAAAATATAGATTTGACTCTAGCACAAATGATTGACCTGATTTCAAACAAAAGCAAAAACAAACAAACAAGAAAAATCATTTCTACTTGAACTATACAGGGATGCTGACAAAATGTAAAACACAATTTGAAGTCAAAGTTGAGACCCAGTGAAACAAAGAAAACCTAGATATGAAAATGTACTCACAGTGAGAAGAAAAATTCAAAATTTAACAACTGAGTGAGTTGAATACTAGAATTGACTTGGAATTACTCAACCAGCAAGGGACTAGGATATTAGATAGAGAATAGGCATGCGATTTTATCTCTCAAGCGCTGAAACTGTAACCTCTACATAAGAGTCTTTCATTTAACAAAAATGACTGAAAAAAGTCCATTCAATACAAAAAAATAAAAATAAAAATAAAAATTCTGATTATGTTCCCAGAACTGAGACATGTTTGGTACTTAAAGGTAAAAATGTGTTATTCTCCAATAAGATGATTAAACTACAGCAAAAGTCACATGAAGATGGTCAACTCAAATTTATACTAAATTTTTGAAGATATGGAGTAATCTCATGATGATAAAATAAGGTTCAAGTGAAAATATTTTTACTGAAACAGCTGGGATGTCCATAGAATTAAACACTCCCTGGAAACATTTCAAGGAAGTAAGTCATATGAGAACCAGCCAGGGGCATAAACAACCCAGAAGTAAACCTGTAGCAAAAATTCAATAGAAATTAACAATAGAAGAATTAGCAACCACTAAACTGATATTATGAGATAATTCATTAGAAATATTACTGTAAGTGTAAAAGCCTAGTTAAAGAACAAAAAATGAAATATGATTTTGGTGAAAGTCAAAAACTAAGGAAATCATAGTGAAAGGAATAGAATTTATAGTAATGCAAACAGCAAAAGCATTTGTTAAAATGAAATCTTACAGATAATGTCTATATTTGCATCCCAATTTATATCTGTATCTATATACCTATGTCTCTAGCTATATAAAAGTGATGTTAAATAATGGATGAACAAGTGAACATTAGAAGAATCATATTAAACACAGCTATAAGACAAAGTTTAAACTTTAGTATGATTCTAAAGTCAAAGTATGTAAATTGATGATAGGCAAAGTGTAAAAGAACAGTAAATGACAGAATTTAATCTGTGATATTGTTTGGAAGAAAAGATAGAAAATAAATAGTTGATATTCAACAAGATAAAAGACGTAAATTTTTCAGAACTAAAGAAAAACAAAAATATTAGATTTAACAAACATAATAAGTGTTATCTGGGTTAGGACACATAATATCCTGGATATAAATATCAATGTCAACACCAATACCTAAGATAGAAATTTCAAACTAACGGTCAACCAGAGAGAAATTATCTATACAGAAACTGTGAACTTAACAGATTTCTTATCATAGAAATACATATGACAGTGATATATGTAAAACCTCAGGGAAAATGAGTATACAATATGGTGCTCATTATCACCCAAAATAAAGATAAAATAAAGATAGCTTAATGTACGGAAAAAAATCACTCCACTTAGATCTCAACTGATGAGTTAGTTTTAGATATGTTTATTAAAAATAAGTGTCATGGCTTGTGTCTAGATGTATTTCCTCCGCAAAGCCTCAGGCAGTCATAGTGGGGGTTATCAGAGGTGGCTGGATCTAGAGTGCCTCACGCTGAGATCAAGGGTGTGTAATTGCCAAATTAGGCCACTGATTGGTTTAGCATTG
>RJWT010042229.1:0-12168 GCA_004365215.1 Cuniculus paca
TTAGGTTTCATTTTCTTATGCTTAAGAGTCATTTACCTGAAAAGAGGCACACAAGAGTGATTTAAACTATCAGTTCCAGTAAAACACGGTGTGTTAGAAAATGTTAAAGTTGAGCAGTTTTCCTGCGGGAAGGTGAGAAAACTTTCCAGAGTGACGGCGGTCACTAAGGGGAGGGGCCCGCTCTAGGCAGAGAGAGGTCAGCAGGCAGGCCAGGACAGCCAGCCAGGGAAAAGCCAAGCCCAGAGGAGTCAGGATGGCCCAGAGAAGGACAAGATAAGATGATGCCTGCGACTGAGGTCTAACAAAAAGTCAGGTCCCAGGATGGGGACACAATGACTGGGATCCAAGTTCTGGTATCCTGATAAACAAGGGTCCCACGTTAAACGACAGGGGTCCTCCCGTCCAGGAATGTGACAAAAACAAGATGATAGCCAGTAACACAAGGCATCTGTTCATACCCTCTGAAGTGTCCCATTGTTCTGCTTGTGCTGATAATTTTAGAAAAGTTATAATTGATGGTGCTTGCAATAGCATGCTCACTACGTACTCTGAGCTCCTAAAGGTTCACTTCTAAGTCAAACTTTCCTTTTGTAACCCATAGGCAGAACTCAGTGCGACCCAGAATGGCCTTAGATTTAGTCAAAAAATCCTAGACAAAGAATTTCCGTGACAACCCTTTTTCCCTTTTGGAATTTCAATTTCAGATCATGGTAGGTTATAAAAATTCCCTTGATTATTTTTTTTCCATTTGTGTAAGTGTTTCTTTTGGCAATGAGAATTTGTTGTCCCTTCCATCAAGATCATCTTCTCTCCTCTTTAAGTTTGGATGTAGCTACTTGAATAGATTTGGAGACTGGACAAATGTGGTGCCAGCAACGGCTTGAAAAGCACATCAGCTTTCGAACTTTATTTCTCTCCTATGCATAGAACCCTGAAACCATCATATGAGTGAATTCAAGGTAAGCTTTTGGAGTGGAAAAGACCAGGAAGAGGAAAAACAAGACATCTCAGCCAATCATTGTCCACCCACCGTCACAGAGTCTGCCAAATATCAGGAATGAATGTGTTCACCAGTTGAACTAGCCATGAATTGAATTCCCTGCTAAATCCAGATGCATTAAGTTAGTTTAGCCCTTAGAGATCATTTGAGCCCGCAGACTCAAAGAACTGTTCAGTCAACCCAGAGGATTGTGAGGAAATAAGTGGCTACTGTTTCAAACCCTGTTCTTTGAGGATGAATTACCATGCAAAACCTTAAATTTCTCTAATTCTCAAATGTTTTTATTCTCTGTAGTCTTTATATTAACATGTAATTCTTACTGAAAGTTTTTTTTAATGTTTGGATTCATTGTTTTTTGCTCAATTCATTGTTTTTTGCTTAAATATTGAATTTAACAAATGCAATTTGAAATTTCAGTATTGAACACTTTGATTCTAAAATGTCCTTTGGGTTATCTTATTATAGATGTTAATATGTGTTGAAATTTTTCATACACCTCATCCATTTCTTCCATTTTATTATTGATGTATGTAATCTATTTAAGTTGTTACTATTAATTCTAATCTCCAGATCATGTTAAGGTCCGCTTTAACTGTTTGTTATTTCTCTAGATTATTAATCATTCTTTCTTGCATGCTTACATGTTGTCATGATCAGAATATTTGTGCTGCCCTCAAATTCATATGTTGAAATCCAAACTGTGAGAATTGAATTTCTATTGTTTATAAGATACCCAGTCTATGTTTTGTTGTTGTTGTTGTTGTTATAGCAACCTGGACAGACTGTACACATGTATAGTAATTTTTTAGAACTATATGACCAGACTTCATTTAAAAGACATACATGTCCAGATTATATCATCCACCCACAAAGATTTTCCTCTTTCCTCTTGAAATAGAACAGTATGAACTGATAATCTTTTTTATCAAATCAGGAAGAGGTCTGAGTCAGATTTTATAAAAATCTGCCTTTAATATTTAGCTCCTTTGGCTGCTCATCTTAAAAAAGTTCAAAAGCTGGCAAAAGTCCTGGAGGGAGACAGTGTTTGCTCTATGCAGGCTTTTTTTTAACCCATCCTATCAGCATGGCCTTAGTTCTACACTAGCTACAAGCTCCCCTAATATTCAAATTAAAAAATGTGCCATGAGGAAACCCAGTCTTTTAGGACACAAGTGCTCTTCATTTCCAATTCATGTATCAGTATTATAAGACCACCAAAACTAATAATTCTTTTAAAAGAAACACATGTCTTCAGGAAAAATTTGTTCTCATTGTCATCAGTGTTAAGCAATTTGTTTTTTTAAAAGATGCTTTGTCTTTCCTATCGGTATAGCAAACATTTCTCGTGTGTGTGTACGCATGTGTATGTGTGCGCACGTGTGTGTGCGTGCATGTGAGTGTGTTTGTGTGCCTGGTTGTGTCAGTCTTCACACTTCAAACTTTCTAGAAAGAATAAACTTAGTGGAAATGTTCTTGTTTTGAGTTCATGAGAAATAGCAGTAAGCAAATCATCTCAAAGTTTAACATTTATATCAAGCATCACATTCATTCACTCAAAAATATTTATTAGTACTTATTGTGTTTCAAACATCATTCTGAGCAATGACAATACCTCAGTGAACAAAACCTACATAAATTCTTTTCTTGTGAGGTTTACATTGAGTCAAGGCAAGTAGACAATAAACAATAAACAAAATAAATATGCCGCATAAACATACTACATAATGTTAGATTGTGATAATTCCTAAGAAAATAAACAAATAAGCAAACTAAGGAGAAATCAATCCTGATCCAGCACCACAATGTATGTAAATATTTTGCAAGAAGAGACAGAGAGAGAGAGAGAGACAGAGAGAGAGACAGAGAGAGAGACAGAGAGAAAGGCAGACAGACAGAGAATATGAGGTAGAGATCCAGAGACTGAGACTGAGAGACTGAGATATGTGGAGGTTAGGGTGTATTCTACCCTCATCATTTTCAAATTCCTCATTCAGAATTTAGTTACTCATTGAAATTTATTTGAAACCCTGAAGTCAATGCAAATCAGAAACGCATGCCATTTTTGTGGTCATTCATGGAAATGAGTGGCAAAGAATTTGAAGTGCCCATCACGATGCGAATTCCCAGATGTTGGCAAGGAAGGTAGCGCTGTGCTCTCTTATTTTAGCTATTTTACTGTTAACACAGCTCCTTTTAATAGCCCATGTAATGCTCTCTTTTCATGTTTTTTGTTAGTTAGTTCGCTTGTTTTGTGCTGAGAATCGAACTCATGACCTTGCACTTGCCAGGCAGGCGCTGTGCCACTGAGCTATATCTCTGGCACACTTGTCATGTTTTGTATATTTTGTGCTAGTGATTTCACTGTAAAAGCTGTTCAGGAGTATAATGTCAAGGTGATGCCTAGTGTTTCAAAGTGCAAAAAGTTAGTGATATGCTTTATAAATAAATGCGTACATTAGACGAGCCTTGCTAAAACATGAGTTAAGTGTTGCTGGCTATGAACTCAAAGTTAATGAATCAATAATATGTATTTGGAAAACATGTCCTTATGCAGAAAAACACACAATAAGTGTGTGTTTTGGCTGATACATGGAACTGTGACTAGTATAGAATCCTACGTTTCCTATAAAAATGATGATTCAGTATCACTACTAGTTCGGTGTTTATGGTGACTTTACAGAGCACCACTATCATGCACATAAAAATCAAATGCACAAGTGTATGGACCTAGAGAGAGAGAGATTTATTATAAGGAACTAGCTTGTTTACAAGATTTGGTGGACTGGCTTGGCAAGTCCGACGTCTGTATATATCAGGGAAGGAAGTCTGGAAAGTGTTAGAGAGTAGTAGATGTTGTAATTCACAGATAGAATTTTTTCTTTTTTAGGTAAACCCCAGTTCTGCTATTAAATCCTTTCAAATGATTGTATCACCCTCACCCAGATTATCCAGGATAATCTCCTTTACTCAAAATCAACTGACTCTAGATATTAATCATATCTACAAAATACCATCACAGCAACACTTAGATTAGTGTTGGATTGAATAACTACTATCGCCTAGTTGAACTGGCACATAAAACTGACCATCACAGGAAGTAAATCTGAAGATATCTGAGAGAAGGGCATCCCAGGTAGAGAAACAGTCAGTGAGCCATTGTAAGGATCTTGGGTCTTTCTCTAAGAGAAAAAGGCATTTTGGGGGGCAGGTATAGTTTTGAGCAAGAGAAGTTTATGATGAGATTTATATTTTTAAAATGATCAATTTGATTCTTGAAAATAGACAAGAAAATCAAGGTTAAAGACAAGAAAATGCTCAAGCAATTGTTTTAAGATTTTGATCAGAGCAGTAAGAGGAAGGGCGAAGAGAAATAATCAGATTCGGGACATATTTTGTAATTAGCATATAAAGGATGTGGACAAAGGAAGAGTGACTGAAAGAGGATGCTCAGAAAACAGCTCCATGAGCTCTGCTGTGAGTTAATGAGGAGAGTGACATTGTCTTTACATGGGAAAAGCTTCTGCGTAAATGTCCTCTGTATGGGGAAAGACATCAGAAATGCAGCTTGGACATATCTAGTAGACAATTTGAATAGAGCACAGAGAAGACAGTAGGTAGACAAAGCTATAATTACAGATCAAAGATTAAGTTATAGGGTCTTTATTTGACATCTGATTAGTTAAAGCATGTAATTTAAATTGGATGATGTAGCAGAAGGAAGAGGCAAAAAGAAAGTCACTCTAGGACTAAGTCCTGGGGCACTAAAATGTTAAGAGGCTTAAAAGAATACAAATAAATAAATAAATAAATAAATAAATAAATAAATGAGTAAAGGAAAGGAAAAATGTTGGGAAAATACCAAAGATGTGAGATTACCTGGAAACGAAGTGAAGAAACAGTTTCTATAAGGAGAGAGCCATCAACTGTTGATGATAGCCACAGAATTGTGGATAAATAATTGTTTATTAGACTTAATAATGTGGATATTACTCATGATGTGGATAAAGAGAATAACCCTTCTCTGTCATGGTTTTAAGGGAAAATAGAAAGAGGAAAAATATACACTGGGATCAAAAATAATTCTCTTAGTTTTGCAGTCACATGTACATAATAGATTTATTTGGAAACAAAAGAATTATCAATAGTAAGATATAATCTCCATCTTTTTTCCAGCACCAGGGCTCAAACTCACAATCTCACAATTTCCAGGCAGGTGTTTGCAACACTAAGCTAAATCCCCAGGCCTTGTCTTTTTGAGACAGGGTCTCACTATGCCGTTCAGGCTGGCCTTGAGCTCACTTTGTAGCCCAGGCTCGTCTCAAACTCACAACGATCCTCCTGACTCAGCTTCCCAAGGGCTGGGATTACAGGTGTGCGCCACCAGGCTTGGCAATACAATCTCCATCTTTTGAAATGATCTGTCGTGTTTGTTCTCTTGTTAAAACATGAATCTTTCCATACTTGCTTTATTTCATCAGATTTCCCTTTTTCTTTGATCTAAACCCTATATCATTATAAATTTATACCCCCTTTCTATTCTGTCATATTCTTCTCTATGTATTAACTTTTTTTGAACTTTCTTTATCTTCTTGCTAGATATTTTAAAAGTTGGGAATATTTGTGTTTTTACTCTTATGTTCTTTTAGCATCTGGTATTATGTTATTTATAAAGCAAGTTTTGAATACATATTCAAAAGATGAATGTATAAACTTTCTTATACCTTCCTATAACTGCCCTTGGGAAAATAGACACAAAATTGACATATAAAATTTAATGTGTGCTTTAACTAAACTTTATGAGGGTATGTTAAAACATTGAGTATAAAAATTCCAACCACTGCTTTGAGATTTATATTGTTTAAAAGATTTCTCTATATTTCAGTTTTTAAAGGATCTTCAATTTTGCCATTTTTACATTTATGCAGTTGTACTTACATCAGACCTCCCCCAGTCTGTCATTTCAAGAAGTAACATAAAAAACAACCTCATTTTAATTCCTAGTACCCCCAAAAAATCTCATTATCTGTAATTTTAAAAATAAGTTAAAACCATTAAACTAAATCCACTGCTATGATTTATAAATAATTATGCTTTTTAAATATTTCACTATATCATGTTTGTAGATAATATAAAATGAATGTCTAAAACTATAACATTTCAACTTGCATATGAATATATAGTAAGTATATGAAAGAAAGCATGAGAGACCTGAAAACACTACACATAGATATATAGATCATTTTGCTTATGTAAAAATACATAATTAGTACAGTGGGATATTTTCAAGATGTCTCATATCGTGTATGTTAATCAAATCTCTGATTTCTAATAATAGAAACCATGATGGCAACACAAAATGAAGGAGATATTTATTAGAAGGAATGAGAGCTGCTAGAGCTCATAGGAAGAATCACCTTCCTAAAAGAGGGATGGACTTTCTAGAATGCTTTCAAATGTGACTGACCTCCAACAAAGTTACAGTTTCAAAATCAGAGGAGGAACATCTGATTAGCTTACTTTATTCTATAAATAAAAGAATATAGCTAGGGAACTACTGTTAGAGATACAGGTTTAAAATAGCTTTGAAAGATATTTTTAAAGTGATATATATATATATAATTATAGTTATATGTAAAATTTCATTCTCCATTGATATTTTGAATGACATACACTGTTTTCATCCATTCAGTTACACACCAAATACATTACGCATGAGACCTTTGCATCATGCACCAGCCCAAACATCGGGGATGGTGATCAGTGACCGACGTTTTGACTTCCAGTGTCCTCCTAGTTGAGAAAGTGTGAAAATATAGATGCAAATCATCACAGTATAACATTATGTTAAAATTCATGCAGAATTCTGACTGAGGAAACACTGAAGTAGTAAATTTCATTGAGGGGGACTTTTAAGTAAAACTCATAAAATTGAAAATGTGTGCAATTCTGGCCATCAAGTGACATTAAGATATTAATCATTTTTGATCCATTTTTTTAGATATTTTACAAGACATAGGACAGTTGCTAGAAATGAAAGTTTGAAATCCTGTTACCACTCTTTAAGTTTCTGAGCTTCAGGAAAAAAATTTGATAGCACTTCTTCAGTTCTACAAAATGATAAATAGCTGAATATTATTGGAGTTTAAATATTTCTGAGAGAGCAATTCTTCACTCCCTGCTGTTTACAAGTAAAACATTGTCTACAAGTAATACATTACATTAGCTGTCCTCTTTATCATAAAGCCATGTTGAATACTTGTAACATTTATAAAACGACACCAACTGATTGCAAGATGAGCGTTACCCTTGAGCAAATTATGAACACATTTATTTCAGTCTTATGCATTTGAAACTAATTTTCTGGTAATATCAAAAGTGTTCATAGAATTAATTTCCTGTCAGTTCAGCAGTATTCAAGTGAATATTTTATGATTTTGCATTAGCTGTATTTGTCTAGAGTTGTGACATGATCGAGTCATTCTCTGAGGGAAACACATTAATAATTAAACTCTGTCCAATGTGGAGTGCTAAAGATGACAGCATAATTGTACATTTCCAGAGACCATTCCGCAAAGCAGAGAAGTAGAATTGCCCTGCCACCATTTAAATGTCAATTTACAATTTCTTTCTAAACTAAAACAGCGTTTTAGAGAAATGGGTGGGGGGATTGATGTCAAATTTGGAAACTGTTCTCTTTACTTTCTCTTTATTTTAAAATGTGAGCTAAATGCTAATAGTCTGCTTCACTCTTTCCGTCACATGCTGAATAAACCGTCAGTTAGAAGTTCTTTCTTTTGGCAATATAACATCATCAACGGTCTTTGAGCCAGGACTGTTTAAATGATAAATATTACTTGCATAGATTAGCTCCGTAGGAAATAGTGCAGCTGACATGAGAAACTTTGATTGGTTTCGGCTCTTATATTTGAGTCTTTTTTAACTTAGATAACTTCAGCAATAATTTAAGATTTTAATCTACTTCCCAGTCAAATGGTTGTGGATGGATCACTGTATGTGTCCTTATTTATGTTTCCCATTCAGATTCTTAAAATAAAGTTATTGGATTTTTAGAAGTGAGATTTTAAAAATTTCCAAGGCATATATATATTGAACACATTAAAACTCATATTTGTGTTTCCTACCTAGACAAACCATGGTTAAGAACTGTGACTGGAGAAAACTTAATAAAATTGAATATGACAGAAGGCAAGGCTAAAAGCCTGACCCCAAAATTATTTGAACTTAACTTTGCTGTTGAATAAAGTAAGCAGCTAATCCTTCCTTGAACTTGTTTATTTTAAATATATATATTCTTTAGAAATAATAGATACTTTCTTATTGTAAAACATTGAATGAATAATTACATAGTCTTTGAAAAATCCCATCTCCTGAAATTTATCTTAAAGAGATAATACTGGTGATTCAACCATAATGCAGTTCATGGCGACTTCATTTATAAAAAGAAAATAGGAATTAATATAGGTTAATGGTTAAAACAATTTTTGTTAAATAAATAAGATTTATTTATATCATTAAATATTCTTGTCATGTAAATAAAAACTTTCAGTGACCAGGAAAGTGTTTATTCATCTATATTTTTATTTGTTCGTTCATGCATTCCTCAAATATTCATTAAGTGCTTATTAAGAGCCAGGCAGCCTTCTTGTTATTGGAAAAAGGGCAGTGGAGAGAACAGAAGCACTGCTAAGCAGCATTCTAGAAGAGAACAAGTAATATGGAGACACAGTGTCCAGAATGTATAGGAAGCTATGAAAAGAATCAAGTACATTGATGAACCCCTTGGACAGATAACTATTCAGGGGAAGACACCGGAGAGCATAGGCTGAAACGTCGGCCCAGAGTTAGCACTGGGACTCACAGAGCCTCTTTTAAAAGCTAGCTAGTTCGGTGTGTTTGAAATTAAGCAAGAAGTCAAAGTCAGGTGGCTACTTTTGTGTGTGTGTGTGATGGTGGGGTTTGAACTCAGAGCCTTCAAGTGAGCTACATTGCCAGTGCTTTTTTTAAATTTCTTTATTATTTATTTATTTATTAGTTTTCAGACAGGGTCTAGCTACGTAGCTAAATTGCTCGGGCTGGGCTACATCTTGTGATCTTTCTACCTCAACCTCTCAGAGTGCTGGATTTACAGACTTGTGGCACCATGGATGTTGCAGGTGATCACTACGTTGGTTGAAAAAAAGGAGGCAGCAAATGAAAGGAGGATTGTACAGGATCTACAAGCATTTATAGACTGCAGACCAAGGGGAAGGAGTGGGAACTTTACTCTGAATCCAATAGGAAGTTGCCGAACTGTTTTGAGTGTGGGGTGAAATATCCTGACTTTTGAAAGGAACACAGTACTCTGATGAGATATTGGGTAGGATACAAAAAGTTTAAAAAGTATTATGCAAAACTGATCATCCTGGGTAGGAGGTATGCATTGGTTTGGAGTTCTGTAATATTTCTCTGAATTCTAACCTCTACAGATGAAGAAACTCATGCATATTTCTCATCACTACATAATCAGTCAGTACCTAGCTTACGACCTTGTTCAGATTAAGCACAAAGTAACTTTCTTAGATGAATAAATGAATAAACATGCAAAGTGGTAAGTCCTTTTGAGGTCTGCATACACACAAATCACTTGCTTCCTTTTTATCACCTGTCTGCAACTTTGGCCTTACTTCGCAGATTCGTTTCACCACACTGTTCCAGTTAGTGTTCCAATTCTACAGAGTTTGATCCAGGAAATCAGTCAAGGAATGTATTTATTTTTAACCCCTTCATGGTGTTTTTGAAAAAAGTTTAAATGAGTTAATTCATAAAATCCTTTACAAAATGTGAAGTATATTAAAAAAGCATATTTAAATAGGTATGAGTATTTTTCATAGTTTTGATACTTTCTATGAAAGCTGCATTGTCCCTATGCTTATAAAATAGGAATATATATATATATATATACTATATATATATAATTTAATGATAAACTAGGCAATAACAAGACTCAGAATTTTAAATTCATTTTACCAGAGAAATATTAGAAAGTCATTCCTCAAAATTCATTTCTTTAGAATTTAGATATTGAAATGACATTTCTTATTTTCAATAGACAGCATAGGAGAGTCTTGTCAAAGGAGTGAACTGTGCAAAAACAAAAAACAAAAAACAAAAAAACAGCACAAATGAAACCCTCAAGGGACATATCTTCCTATTTCATTTTAAACACACCAGCTCCAAGTCTATAAAATCACAATTAAGGAGAACTCAAGTCTTCAGAACACTTGATGGTTAGGAATTGTGATTGTTATTTTTGTCTTGCTTTTTCAGCACTAGCTTCTAGAAGAAAGAGGCAAATGACAAAATACCCCTGGGCAATTTTTAGAATTTATTCAGAAAGTATCTTCCAGACTACATTATGCTGTCAAAACACATACTTACCCTTTCCCACTGTCTACATCTACATTTACACAACCATGCAATGATTGCCAATGTTTCAAATAACCTAGAGGTCCTAGATTTTATTATGATTATTAGTCCAGGCTAATTTAAAAAACAATGTGAAACACGGAATTTTAGAATTATCTTTTTGTATTTGAGGATGAAACCATATTTAAAAAAATGCTCAAATTAATTAATATGTACCCAATTTGGAAAGGTGGTAATTCAAAGTTTCCTGTAGTCTGTATTTCTCTTTCGATACAATAAATGTACAATAATCACACAGTCAACCATTATAGTTGGAGAACTAATTATCTGATTATTTTATTATTGTTTTATTAATTTAATTATTGTTTTAAATGGAACATTTATGGCAGCCTATTTTAATAATCTTCAGAATATTATACAGGATAAAATCTATATCAACAGAACAATAGTACATATTTGACAATGCAGACAACCTTTCAGGGGTTATTTTAAAAATTTACCTTAGCAAAAGTATATTTAAGAAGGGCTTAAGATATGCAAGCAGATAACAGGCACATGTATTTACTACAATTTCCTAAAGGCAATATTTTATTAATCTACTATTAGTTGTTGTATGTGCTTTGAAATGTAAATTTAGAATTTCCTCGAGTACAATAACATATTGTATATATCACCCCAATTAATGAGTTTTGTTCTGCATAAACCTTGCATTAGGTTTTGAGTAGTCTATATAAGGTCATAGCTCAGAAAAACAGGTAACTTGCAAGTTATGGAAAAACAATCAATAGATTTCATTTAATTTGAATCCTTCTGGGCCAAGTTTTGTTACCTTAAAATTATCTTTGTATGTAACGAGAGGATAATATTTTCCTGCTGAAATAGCCGTACATCATTAAGGCACTGTCATTTGTCTTTTAGGAATAGCAGAAGATGTGATTGTTTGGGGCTATGGTACTATCGTAGTCAAAGTAAGGCATGAAATGCTGGTCAATGCATAAATTTATTGCTGGCACCTTTCTCATCTTTCTACTTTCTACGTTTTATTGATAAGTCCTTCATTTTTAAGCATCCCAGATAGATCATTGATACGTTTCTGTGACTCAGCTATAGCTTTGCCCCTGACCTTTCATCTGACCAGCTCAGTAAAATACATATTTTTAATTTGAAAAGCAATAAAAAGCACTGTTTAAAAATCACAGATACACATGTGCTTAAAAATTAGATATCTTTTCACACTTCCTCTTTTACTTCAAGCCCTAGGTGATTTCCCCAGAGTGAAACAATGTTAGTTTTTTATATGACCTTATGAAACGTCCTAATGAATGCAAATCTGTGTAAATCATAACTCTCCTTTTGCAAGTTTAATGGGTATTATGTTCCATATTGTTTGATACCTTCTTCTTTCATTTATTTTCTTCTTTCACTTACCAATTTATCCACCTTTTCGCATTAGTGCATTTTAATCAACATTTTCTTTTTTTAAAAAGTAGAGCAAATTATCCCATCGGATAAATAAATCAAAATTATTTAGCCACGCATTTTTGGGTGAAATCTTAGGATGTTTCCAGTCATTGATGTAGAAATCATTAATATAATAGAGATGTATAAAAGACTTTATGTACATATGCAACATTATTTTCTTATCCAAAGGCATAATAACTCTCCACGGATTCAGATCTCCTTGTTCAGTCACCCACCTATCAGCATTTGGAAAGAGGGAGTTGAAGGTTTCTGTATACATA
>RJWT010042230.1:0-12172 GCA_004365215.1 Cuniculus paca
GGGCTTGTGCTCTGCAGGGAGCCATTGGGATCGATCAAAGGTGACGGTGAGGTGAGGTTTTCTCACCTGCTTGAGGCTCGGGATTGAATTCTTCTAAGATAGCTGTGTCAATCTACCCCCCACCCCACCCACCCCCGCCCCTGGTAAAACCCCGCGTCTCTCAGTGCTGTCCCACCGGCTGTGATCCCTTCTGAAGAGGGCAGGGAGGTGGTGGTGTGAGAGAAGCGGCAGGAGAGTTGGCCCAGCCTGCGGAGGAGGGAGAAGGCCTTAAACACAACACAAGAGAAAAAAGATCTTTGTCAAACTGGATACTCACAGAAGCTTGGAAGAAGTACAGGTCTTAACTAGACATAAAGAACAAATGTTTCCATCTTGACCAGCCAACCATCTGGCCGTCCTTTTATCCTCCAAAATAGTGATTAATCGATTGATTGAATTTCAATACTGTGCTTTCTTTTTACCTGGTGTTGCTTTTTAAAAAATATACAAATAAAAAGAATGTACAACATTGAGGAGCCCATGTAAAGATAATGAAATGAACGCTTGATGAAATGAATGCTTGACGGTCTTGTAGGTCAAGAAATAGGCCCTTACAATACCTTAGACGCCATAATGGGGAAAGGCGAATCGTTCCTTCTCCTTCCCTGAGACAGAACATCCGTCAGAATTCTTGTTGTGATCATTTCCTTGCTTTTCTTTACACTTGTGTTATCTGCATGTGTTTTTATGCGTTGATTTTGCTTATTTTTTTACGTTCATACTAATGAACGTCATCCTGTACATATTCTTAAATTTTTTAGACTTGTTGCTTCTTTAATTTTGTTTATGATTTAATATATTTTTCCCATTCTAATGCTCATGGGTATTTATGTTACCTCGGGAGGTGCATAACTATGTGACAGATTACTTCCAACACCTAGCAATTTAAAGCCAAAAGAACCCAAAGCAAACAAAAGAAAACTCCCTCTCTTGCTGTTATCTCTGTTTCTGCAGATCAGGAATGCAGCGGGGTGGGATCTCTGAGTCCAGCTCTGTCACAGGCTCCTGGTCAGGGGATCAAGGTACTGGCTGGGGCCTGTGTCCTCTCAAGGGTAGAGTGACTCTCTAGACTGTAACAGGGCTCCTGGCCTTGATGACTTGGGCTGAACACACCAGTTCTTTGTCACCTGGACCTCTTTTTGAAGCTGGCCACAACATGGCAGCTTGCTTCTCCCAAAGTGAAGGCTCCCAAACAGAAAGAAATCTGTGACTACAGATTGTTTTTATCGCCTAATCTCAAAAGCGACAGTTCATCATTTTTGCCATTTTCTCTTCATCAGAAATGAAGCACTAGGTCCAGCCCACACTGGAAGGGAGAGGATTTCCCAAGGACAGGAATACCTGAAGGTGGGGACTTCTAAGGGGCATTTTAAAGGGTCCCTACTAACAAGGATACATCAGGATACGTTATTCTCTAACATTCTCATACATGTGTGTAGACGTTTCCCTGGAGGATCCATCTTGTTTTAAAATTTCTGGGCTGCACGATTTGCACATACTTAACTTCATCAGTTCATCTCCAGGCTATTTCAAAAATGTAGAACTAGTTTGCACTGTCTCCAGCAAGGAATAAGCATTCTTGTTGCTCCACTTACTTGTCATAAATTGGTTTTACCAAATTTCATTTTTAATAAATCTGATAGAATAGCATTCTACTGGCATATGTGTAATAACTTTTAGATGTACATATAAATATAGAGACAAATACATTTGCATCTAACTGTGAATTGATACTGGTCTGTAATTATCATTTTCTGTACTATTCTTATCTGATATTGATGTCATCATAAATTAATATGAGTCATATTCTTTGGTGGTTTATTGAAGAATTTTTGCAAAATTGGAATAACCTGGTATTTGAATATTTCTTCAAATCATCTAGAAAACCCTCTGGTTTTAGCATTTAGGAGATTTTTAACTTGTTGGTTCAATTACTTCAATTAATGTAAAACCATTCAAATTTTCATATGGGGTCACTTTTGGTAAATCTACGCATATACATGTATCCAGTATACACAGGGTCAATCCCAGGACCTTGTACACACAAGACAAGCACTAATACTGAGCTACAACTCCAGCCATTGTTGACTTTATTTATTTATTTTTATTTTAAAGATAGTAAAACCCAACAAAACAAAACAGAATAAATCCAGTCAAAACACAGCAGTGAAATTGGTACAGAATATCAAAGCAGAGTAATGGGAAAACAACAATGGCTACTATAGTGTATCTTGTTATCTTCACAGTAATTTTCCATTCCATCAGTTATAGCAAAATCAGACCAAAACAAAACAGAATTAATCCAATCAAAATAGAATATTGAGTAAAGAAAAAAATTAATAAGAATAAAACAAAACAGTGAGAATATTATTAGACTTTAAAAACAAGACAGAAAAAAAAACTCCATATTTACCATATTGCATACGGTTATCCTTCCTATACATGCTCAGACTGTCAACCCCATGCCTGTAAATTCAACCTAATAATACAATCCTTCAGGTGCTTTTTATACCTTAATTGCTATCAGCTCAGGTTGACCTCCAAACCAGCTGGTGGCTCATGGCGTGAGAGGGTTTGGTGATTTTCAGTCTGCATGCTGGTAGGCTTACAGGAGACACACGGTCTGCACAGCTTATCAGAAAGGCTGGCTAGTTGGATCCTTGATCAGCTCTTCCCAGTCCCAGCATGGCTGATTCTCGGGAGTTTCTGGCTTTTCCTTGTCTTCCTGGGTCCTGCACAATCTGCACGGCTTACCAGAAAGGCTGGCTAGTTGGATCCTTGATCGGCTCCACCCGGTGCCGGTATGGCTGACTCTCGGGAGTTTCTCCTATTGTTGACTTTAAATCTTTCTGAATCTTTGCCTTAAATACACATGTAGCAAATTTAACTTTTTAAAAAAATTCTGGATTAAAAATATATTATTTGACAATTTACAACTTCTCACTGAATAATTTAATCTGTTTATATTTATTGTAACTCTTAATATAATTGCTTACTCTAGCATCATATTATTTTCTTTAATCCTTTTTTGTCTTTTTCATTCCTTTCCCTCTTTATTTCCTTTTTATCATTTCCCCATTTTTTTTCTTCCTCTTATTTGAAAGTTAGATTATCTGAGTCTGATGTTTCAGGAATATTCTAGTTTTATTGCACATTTAACATATTCATGGGATTCTCAGCTTTGAGAATATTTATCTAGTTTTATAAGACATTTAGCATATTTAAATTAAGTAACATTGGTTGTCAGGACTTCAATTCTAGCTCTTACCCCAAATGTCAGATGTTTATTTTTATTACTGGATAACATCAGTGCTTGATTTTCCAACATATTTACAATATAGTTGCTCATAGATCTTTCTTTTAATATAGTGTTTATGTATACCTTGCTTATAATAAAGTTCTCTATCTCAAGTGTACAATTCAATAAACTTCATGTATGTAGAGTGAAATCAGGATACAGATTATTTCCCGCAGTTCAGATGACCCCTTTCATCATCCTAATTTTTGTTCTCGAAGTCATCATATATTGGTCTAATCCTGATCTTCCCATTAATTGATCCAGAATTAACTATTCTTTGTGTTTGGTTTGTTTAAATGCAACTTTAGGTCTATGAGATTCAATCTTACAGTAGCATATAGTAGTACTTTGCTCTTTTTTCTTTTCCCTGTAATGGTACCATGTTGGGTAAACCCATCACAAGTTATTTATCTATTCTGTTGATGGACATAATTTTCTATCTTTTTCTCTGGCTATTACAAATATGCTTTGATTACATCTTGTAGTAGACATGAATATGTATTCTACAGAACATACATCTAATTGGCGTAAATAATTTCAAACAATTTTGCCAAATGATGGTAGTAGTTTATCCTCCCATCAGAAATGTCCGTATGCTGTAGTAGCTCCAGACCCTTGTCACCATTTGATATTGTTACTACAATTACTTTTAATCATCCAGAATGGATATAGGCATCTTATTGTGGTTTAAATATGCATTAATCTAGTGACTGATTATGTTAAGTATATATTCATGCTCTCATTGACCATTTGAATTTCATCTTTTATGAAATGTTTGTTCATGGTATTTGTTTATTTGAGGAAAACTAGGAGTTTTTTTGATTTAATTTTGTGAAAATTTTTAAATATATTCTGGGTATGTACATATATCCTTTGTTCTGTTGGTTGAGTTGCAAGTATAATATCCTCTTCTAATCTGTGGGATGCCTTTTCACTTTGGAAATGATATGTCCTAATAGAAAGAACTTCTTAATGTAACTTTCAAAATACCTAATTTTTATAATTAAATCTAGACAATTACCATTAGCACTGAGTCCTCTTTAAGAAAATTTTGCCTTATCCGTTGACCAAAAAAATGTTTATCCTGTGCTTGTTTTGTCATTCACATTTAGGTTTGTAATTAATCTCAAATTATTTTTGTGTGTATAGCATGAGGTGTGGGCCAGGATTGATTTTTTTATACAGATATCTAATCGATTAAGAGTTATTTACTGAAAAGACACCTGGATTACATTAGGTACTATGTTGTAAGTTAGTTAACCATACATATGTGAGCATTTTTTAGACTTTGCTTAGGATTTTTTTAATCTTTGTTTATTGAGTGATATTAATCTCTAGCTTGCAAGGTACTTATCAGACTTTTTAATTAAAGTTATGCTGAGAAATGCTTTTTTATTTTAAAGAAAAGAGAACAAAACAAAGCAAAGCAAAACAAAGCAGAATAGAGTCAAACACAATATAGCATTTCAGAACAGAACACTGCAAGCGATACAGGTCTTCAAAACATAATAGGAGGTTAACAATGGTTACCCTAGTGTCTCTTGCCTTCTTCGAAATGGTCGGTCATACATTTACAGACAATAAACTCAAACAAAACAAAGTAATATAAAACCAGATAAAACAAAAGAGTGAAAGCATTACAGGCCTTCAAGTCAGACAACAAGAAACCAACAATGGCTACCATAATGTCCCGTTTTTCAAAAGAACTGTTCCTATCTTCTCACATATTGCAATCAAATAGTAGAAAAGAGACTTAAACCAATCAAATCAAAGAATAAAAGCACCACTGGACTTCAGAACCTTTCCCCCATATTTATCAGGAATTTTATATCTTACTGAGTCTTTCAGTTTCTTACACTAGGGAGACAATGCAGTGTTTACACGTGAGTTTGGTTTATTTCACTTATGAGTATGGTCTCAAGTCGCATCCATTTACCTATAAAAACCTCAATGTAATCATTCTTTATAGCTGAATAGTACTCCATTGTATAGAAGTACCACACCTTTTTTATCCATTCCTCAGTTGACGGGCATTTGGGTTGTTTCCAAGATTTGGATATTACAAATTGTGCTGCTCTAAACATGGGTGCACATATATTTCTGTGGTATGATGATTTCACTTCTTCTGGGAATATGCGCAGAAGCAGAATAGCTGGGTCAAATGGGACTTCCAACCCTAGCTTTTTGAGAAACCTCCAGACTGATTTCCACAGTGGCTGCACCAGTCTACACTCCCACCAACAGTGGAGAAGTGTTCCTTTTTCACCACAGCCTCTCCAGCATTTGTTGTTGGTGGTTTTCTTGATCCTAGCCATTCTTTCTGGAGTGAGATGAAATCTCAGAGTTGTTTTAATTTGCATGAGAAATGCTTCTTTAAAAGAATTTTTGTAACATTTGCATTACATTTTTCTCAAATGTTTTGGAAAGTTTATCATAGAAATGCTTCTGAGTCTAAGTTCTTTTTTGAGAATTTTTAAAATTTGCTTAAAATTTCCTTAATAGATGAGATTACTTGTATGTTCTATTTCTTTTTGCCATTTTGGATAAGCTGTGTAGGAATTTGAGAATCTACCTAAACTTATCAGATTTTTGGCATATGGTTGGTTATTCATGCTACTACTTTATTATCTGTTTTATGTCCTCTGGCACTCTAATAAATATCAAATTTTTATTTCTAATAATACTGTCTCTGTCTCTTTCTCTCTCTGTCTATCTCTCTGTCTCTCTCCTCTTGTGTTCCTCCTTTTTCCTCTTTATTGATCAATTTTACTTTGGCTCATTAAAACTTAACTTTGATTTTTGAATTTTAAAGTATTTTTAAGTTTTGATTTTTGCATGTTGGTTTATTATACCTTTAAATTATTTTCATTTATTTTCTTTAGTTTTAATTTGTTGTTCTTTTTCTAATACCGTAAGACAGAAGTTTAGGTAGTTTACTTTCAGCAGCTCCCTGTTTAATAACATATAAATTTACAGCTACAATTTGTCCCAGTAATTGATTTTACTGCCTCTCACAAATTTTGATATTATCTTTTAATTATTGTTAAATATTTTTTCTAATTTCTATTATGACTTCTCTTATTTAGAAACATATTCATTAATTTCCAATTTGAAACTTTCTAAACTGTTACTATGATATCTATTTTTATCCCATTGTTATCAGAACATATATTCTCTATGCCTTTGACTTTCTTAAGACGGGCTTTATCCAAAGCAAGTGTTCTCTTTGGGAAAACATTTGACCTGCACTGGAAATCATCTATATTCTGTTATCAGTAGAACAGATGTACCACATACACTGATCAGGTGAAGTTTGATAACTTTGTTTTTCAGATCTTATATATTTCTGCCAATTTTTTTTTGGCATTTGTTTTATCAGATTACTGGGAAAGATATATTTCAATCTTCAACTATGTTTATGGACTCATACTACTACTTTTTATTATTATTAACTATGTTTTACAAATTTTGAATTTGTATTATTAAGCTTGCAATTTAGAATGGTCAACTTGCTCTGTGGAATTAATCTTTTATCACTATGAAAAGCCCTTTTTGTCTCTATGTGGTAGGACTTACTGCAGTAATGTTTACTTTACCTGATGTAAGTATAGCCTCACAAACTTTCTTATAGCTAATTTCTGAATGATGTCTTTTTCCATTTTTTTCTTTTGTGCTTAGTCAGCTTTCTGTCATTGTAATGACTGCTGAGATGATCAATTTATAAAAAGGATTTATTTTGATTCATAGTTATGGAAGTTTCAGCCCATTATCAATTGGACCTGTTGTTTTTTGCCCGAGGTAAAGCAGCACATCAGTTGTGTGTAGCAAAGCAAAATTTTTCACATCATGGTCAGGATAAAAAAGGGAGAAAGAGGACAGAGTGGGGTCCCACTGTCCCCTTAATTAGGAGACTCCCCAATAAGCAAAGCCCTCACACAAGGCCTCACCTAAAGTTTCCAATTTTCCAATATCACCACTCTGAGGAATAACTCTTTTAACACATGAATTTTCAGGGGGCGTTTAATTAACCTTAAGCAGCTTTCAATTTCTGTTTATTGATATTCATTTCTGTTATTCATTCATTTAAAGTATTTCTCTTAAGCAAGTTTTGTCTTCAAGTGAGATTTTAAGAATTCTTGTACACTGAAGAAGTTTATTAATTAGATGGCATCTTAGTTCAGCATGCTGTAACGAAAATGTCATAGACTAGGTAGCCCAAACAACAGACATTTATTTCTTATGGTTCTGGAGGCCAGGAGGTCCAAAATACAGCTGGCAGCAGATCTGGTGTCCAGGAAGCCACTTTCTCACTGCATTTCCACATGGTCATGAGAAGGAATTTTAACCTCTCTTTCATTTTGTAAAGACATTAATGGAATCATGGGCGTTCCAACACTAATGACCCATCCAAACTGAATTGTCTCTGCAAGGATCCAATTCTGAATACCATTTCCATGGGGGACAGGATTTCAACATGTGAATTTCAGAGAAATACAAAGGTGCAATCCATAACATTCAGATTTACCTCTACTGTTTCATGTTTTTTTTTTCTCATTGTTTTATCTGTTCTTTTTTCTTTTTGCTCAATTTCAAATCATTTTCTTTTTCTTTTTTTTTGTTATAAAATTTTTATTACTTTTACTAGTTACCAGAGGTATTACAGTTTATCTTGTTGGCTTATTGCAGTTTACCATAAATTTTTACAAATTCCAAAACAATGCAAAACTTTAAAATAATTTATCCCTATTAACCCCATCTTTAGCTATGCTACCATTGTATATTTGTATATGTTTTATATCCCAGAAGACATTATAGTTGTGGATTTAAACAGCCAATATGTACTTGTGTTTGCACATTATTTACTTTTTTTCTAGTGTTCTGTATTTCTCTGTACAACACTGTACTCTTGCCTGGAATGATTTTCCCTTATCTTGAAGAATTCTTTTTAGCAGTTCTGTTGCAGTATTCTGCTAGTCACAAACTCGCTCTGATTGTATGCCTCGGAAATTAATTTTATTTTGCCATCATTTTTTAGGGATATTTTTGCTGTGCATAGGATTTTAGTTTGGCAGATTTTATCTTTTTTATTTTTAGCAGTTACATTATGTTCTTGTTTTCGTCACTCCTTTGGAAAAGTCAGCTGTATTTTTGTCTCTGTGAATGAACGTATCCTTTATCCCTGGCTGCTTTTCAGATTGTCTATGAATCTGGTTTTCAGCAGTGTGACTATGAGATGTCTTGTGCACAGATTTCTTTGTTTTTCTGTTTGAGGAATGTAGTGTTTTCTCAATTTGGGATTTGATATTTTTCATCTTTTTAGATAATTTGCACTCATTGGTTATTAACATATTGCTTCTATTTCATTTTCTTTCCCTTTTCCCCATGGGACTCATACTAACATCATAACTTTCCACTATGTGTCATAATTCTATTATGCTCTTACTGTAACCTTTAGTCTCTGTAACCATGATCATCTTTTCTTCCTCCCGTATTATTTTTGGATATATTCTACTGACCTTTGTTATAGTTCACCAATTCTTTGGTCCTCTGTGTTTAATTTAGTATCAATGTCACCTCTTAGATTACTAATTTCAATTATCATTTTTCATTTTACTCTATTGGTTTATGAATTTTATTTCTAAACTAAAATTCTCCAGCCTTGTGTTTGTTTTGAATATATTAATTGCAGTGGTTTTAAGTTGCTTGTCTAATAGTTCAAATATCAGATCCACTTGTGATTCTATTAATATCTATTGTTTTTCTTGAGTTTTTGGTAACTTGTCCTGCTTTTTAGCCTCCCTCTTAATTTTTGACTGAATACAGACCATTGTGGATCAAACATTATAAAAGATCTTGGCAATGCTATTCTCTCTGAAGAGAATTGAGAATGTGGGTGCAGACACAACACAAGCAGACAGCTTTTATACTATCAAGGCTAGTTTTAGGGTTCCATTAGGAATATCCACTTCAGGGGTGATCTTTTCCTGAGAACATAATCCTTATAGCTAAAATGTGACTTTATATGCCTTGAATTTTTATGGGTCTACTGAAATCACAGCATTTGTATAAAAGCTTTTTTCTTTCTTGGGACTTGGACTCCACCATTTTATTTTCAGACCAGTACAGTTACTGAGATGAATGCTTTATTGTTTAGCCTTTGACTATTAGTGTATTTTCTGCAAGATTTCTTAGGATCCTTTCTTGTCTATAGCATAGGAGTCACCCAGTGACATCAAGGGGATTAGTACACAGATTTTTAGATTCAATTCTTTGAGATTTCTTCATGTTTGAAATTTTCCCCTTGAAGTTTCTGTTGGTTTAGTAGTCTTGCACCAGTAATACTGACACTTTGTTTGGTCTCAGTTACTCTGCATTATGAATGGAAAATATCTAAAAGGAAAATGCAATAGAGTATGTAGAGCCCATGTCCTGAGTTTTCTTTCTCACAAGGACCATGCCTTCTCAAGTCTTTTCCAAAGGTCTTCGGCGGTTTATTCTTTAGATTCTTCAGTTGCTTCCTATATTTTGTCCACATTCATTATTGTTCTCAGGGGAAGAGCTGTTCGAAAGAGATTCTTTAAGTGCAGAACAGGAAGTCTCTCACTACTGAGTCTTACATTTCAGTTTATTTATCTCAGATAATTTTCCTTTTTTTAAAGCTATATCCTTTAGAATTTCCTTTAATACAGGTATTTTGAAAATAAATTCTCAAATTTGTTGCTTTTAACATGGCATTTCTTAAAAGCCATAGAAGATAGTATGCTGGATGTAAAAGTCTAGATTGCTTATTTTCTTACAATACATTGAAAAATATCTTAGCTTGTGTGTGTGTGTGTGTGTGTGTGTGTGTGTGTGTGTGTTTGTCTGCTGAGAAGACAATGGGGAGGTTAGCCATCAGGTATTTGTAAGTGATCTCTTCTCCCTGCACCATGGATAGCTTCTATTTCTTGCCCCTCACCTTGCTTTAGTATCTTCTATTATTGAATAAACTATGATATACTTAAATAATTATTCTTAAGTTTATCTTGTTTGAATTTCTTAGGCTTCCTGCATCTGAAAACTGGAATATTTCAAGAACTTGGGAAAATTTTCAGTAAACATTTTTTCCAGTAATAACTTTTATAATTTATCCCCTATATCCATTTAGAGATAAGACCAGACATAGACATGTTATTTCTTGTTACTGTACCCACAATATCTTCTGTCCTGACTCATACTTTACATTTTTTAAGCTTTTAGACTTATTATGAATAATTTCCTCTAATGTCATCAACAAATTTTTATTTTGAACTATTCTTATATCTTTCTAGTTCTGGTTGATTACTGTGTAAATATACTCATTTTCTGTTCAGGTTTCCAAGTTTCTCTTTTATTTTTCAAACTTTTAAACAACATAGTTATTTTACATTCCGTACCCAATAATTCTGTTATCTGAACTCTGCCTGTTTCTGTTATCTTTCATTTGTAATGGCTTTCATTCAACTCAATATTTTGTTTCCTTGAATATTATGTGATGTTTGTGATTATCATTATGAGCTGCTGCTTTCATGTAGAAATTTTTTCAGTAAAAATTCCTTCTGGTTGCATTGTGTCTTGGTTACTTTCTCTCTCGTTGCTAAGACAAAATACCTCGCACCGAAAATTAAGGAAAGAAGGGTTTATTTATCTCATAGTTTATGGAAATTTGAGTCTCTAATCAGCTGGCTCCAAGGCAGAGTGGCATAGGGCAGAGGGGCAACAGTTCATGGCAACAGGTGATACCAAATGCAACAATAGCCAAAGGGGAAGCAAACCTGTTTTCCTCCCTTATATTTTATACAAGCTACATCCCAGCTCTGGACGTTGAACCAATCACAAACTCCAGATTCAACGACCTCTGAAAAGCCTGCCTTCCATGACAGCAGGAGGTTTTGGTGGATATCCAGACACAAGCCATAGCACATTGAAATTAAGTTTTTTTTTTCCAGAAATCATCTGTATTTGCTTCTACCTAGTGGAAACATTACCAAACTGGAACCACCTCAAATTAAATTATTTGCTTAGAGTTTTTCAATTTCTAGAAGGAGTATGCATTCAGATTGCAAATTTATAAGGGTAACTGATGTGATTGGTTATTGATTCTTAGAGTTATTTTTCCCTTCGTTCTCCAGCAGGGCTAAGAGAAACATGTTGCCTTGATTTCTTCCGTGTTAGATGTGTTGAACAATTTATTTATTATTTATCTTTTCTCTTCATCATTTCCCTTTTGGTGTCTGATCTTTTTGCACAAGTGTCCTTTTGAGTTACATCATTTTATGTGAGCCTTGTCTCAATATCTTCGACTACTCATTCTACTGCCCAAGTGTTCTGCAGGATTTTGCAGAAACACCACAGGGAAAGCTAGCTTTTGTGTTGCTCTCTTCAGTGTTTCCTGGTTTTACTTTGTTTTTGTCTTTGCAGATCCCTCACTGTTCTATCATCCCATTGATGCATTTATAATATTTTTATGTGTATTATTTCACCAGTAGTTTGTTTAATGCAATCTAATCAATTGCATTTCTCAAACCAAAATATTATTTTAATACTTCATTAACAATATTTCCAAGGAGGCCTGTACATCAATATATCATAAAAGTACAGTTTTATGAATTTTCACGAACAGCACATCCTTGGTCCAGTACTTAAATTCATTAAGAAAACAGCAACAGTAGCCTAGAACACACCCCCTTGGTTCACTCACTGCCTTTCCTGAGGAAAATATTATTCTTAATCTCAAAGCTTATTTTAACCTTTACAAAATGTATATACATGTAGTCCTACAAAAAGCAATATTTGGTTTCCAGCTTCTTTCCCTCT
>RJWT010042231.1:0-12181 GCA_004365215.1 Cuniculus paca
ACACTCACCAACTGCCAGCACAGATCTCCACGCCTGCAGCTCTCCTTCACTCCTGTGCCTCTCAGCTCTCCTTCACTCCTGTGCCTCTCTGCAGAGATCTCTGGGGTTGACCGCAGCTGTGACCATGACCGCAACCGCGACTGCATGCGTCTCCAGGCTCAGCAGGTCTTCTGGCAGGGTGAATCCAGCTCCAGGCTGAGGCGCTGCCAGCCACCACCTTTCTTCGTTTAAATTCTTTTTATTCTCTTTGTGGGCTTCGAGTCAAATTTTAGATTCTTCCTTGGTTCAGGGGACCCAGTGCCTTCCGTCTTGTCCTCTCCATGATGTTATATTCCAGCATCTGAACTGTTTCTCTCAGAGAGACTATTTACTCTGCTGCTTACTGTTCCGCCATCTTTAGCTCCTCTCCGTTTTCATTACTTTCAAATTTAGTTATTTGAAGAAAAGACAACCTCTGACTACGAGATTTGAAAAACTTACATTTCTAGTGAAATGGAGCACTGGAAAAAAGATAAAAGGATTATTTATTAAATGCTTACAAATTTTAAATCATTCTAAATTTAAACCTAGGTAGCATCCCTAAAATTAAATTTTACTGATGATTGTGCCATTGTGACTTAGATGATCATAGTTACTTTTCAAATTCTTTGCATAAAAATGGTGCTAAAATAAACAGAAGAATGCACTGTCTGGCAACTATTTAAATAAATTGCTAACAATTAATTTTAATAAAAATAGTCCGAAGAACTCTGCCCCTAAAAGAAATCCTGCTATTTATTTCATGTGTTACCCTACTAAAGAAAAAATTTATCCAAGGAGATAGAATTATAACATATTTTCTGTAGATTTATTCAAAATTGTTATTAGTTTTTGGATTTCCCTGAAGACTACATAAATTGGGACTTAAAAGGACAGGTATTGTGGTATAGAGACAAACAAGCATAGTTAAGACATTCTACTTAAAAGACAAATTATTTTCCTTCAGAGTGAATAATGAGAAAAATATTATACATTCTATCTCTACTTAATAAATGGAAGAATGTGTTTATAACCTTGGCCAACAAGTGAATGCCTCCTTGTTATTTAAATCAAATCACAAAAAGCAACTCTATCTACAAAACACCCCCCTCGGCATCCTCTATTACAGACTATAAGAGCCAATTATTACACTGAAATATAACCTAAAAAAAAAAAAAGAAGAAGGGCTGGGGATTTAGCTCAGTGGCCTAAGTGCCTGCCAGGCAAACGCGAGGTCATGAGTTCAATCCCTGTGCCACAAAAAAACAAAAACAAAAACAAAAAAACTTAAAAAAATTAAAACTAGCCTCCAGAAAACTATGAAATGGTTAATTCTATCCAGGCTGGTAATAAGCTTTTCCAGTTATTAAATGGCAACATAAGCAGAATGCATACTTGAAAAATGAGGATCAGACACGTTCTTCTTCATACATCAAAAGATGATTGATATACTCAACACCTGCAAATCATACGGATCAATGTTCCTCACCATGTCATTATCACCAGGAGTGAGCTGACTGGTTCATTAGTAAACTGAGGATCAAAGCTGTCCAAACCAAATTCCCCAGAAATATTTGGTCTAAAGGGAGGTATCACCTGCTTTTGCTGTATTGTCTCAGTCAACACTTTTAAGAATGGATGCTCCTGGATATCAGTGAATCCTGTTTAAAGATGACAACCTAGTCGTTCTTTTGCGTCCCTGTTCAGGAAGCTCTCCAGGACACTTGCAGCTTTTACAGACACACAACGCGTTATGTGAACTTTTCTTTACATAATAATTTTCAAGAGATATTCAATTGAGTTTTCATAAGGGTTATCAAAGCTCTCAACAAGATGAAATTGGAGATTTTCCGACCATCATCTCAAACATTAGTACTTCACGAGTCCACCAGTCAGCACTGAAACCATAATCTTTTCCTCTTACGATTTCTGGAGCAAGGTAATTCAGAGCGCAGGAAGTGCTCGTCCTGTCTGCTGGCCATAATCCTTCCTTACACACGAGATAGTCAGTGAGCTTAACGTGCCCTTCTGAGTCCAGTAATAAATGGTCCAATTTCAAATTTCTATAAAATATTCCTGTCTCATGAAGATAATTGAATGCTAAACTGATTTCTTCAGAGTAAAATCTGGCATGTTTTTCAGGAAGTTTTCTTTGTTGCTGCATATGAAACATCAGATCTCCTCTATTAGCATAGTCTAGAACAAAGAACAGTCTGCTTTCTGTCTAAAAGCTGGGATGCAGTCCAATAAGAAAAGGACGACTAGAGGCCTGCTCCAAAACATGCTTCTCTGCACCTGATCAACATAGACAAACTCTCTTCACAACTGTCATTGCATAAATATGATTTTTAAAAATTGAACCAACTGTACTTTGCATAACTTCCTCTTCCTTATTGCCAGGAACAAACTTGACATCCTGAAGAACTAAACAAGATGAAGCTTTGCTACTTTCCCTGGTGTTCACTGTCTCATTCTCTTCATCAACTTGCTCCAGACCCTCATGACTTGAAGGCTTATATGGAATTACCGTCTGCGCAGGGTCTGAAGCCATGGGTGACTGATTCATTGGCATCGTGGGTTCTGGTGGCAAAGAATGTTGCCCACATTCAACGGTAGCAAGTCTGTGGCACTTCTTAAGAACCAAGAGTTTACAGTTGATCCACTTATATACCTGGCATCCAAGTCCCCTTACACGGTCTGTGCAGATGCCACAGTGAGCATGCCTGTTGAAACATTCAGCTTGAAAAGTACGGCTGTTTGCACAATAAAGCTTTCTCCAGAGGCACGCATCGCTGTCGTAGATGGATTTATCTTGTGGGCAAGGCATTTTAGGATGCTCTGGTACACAGTGCAATGCATGAATTAAGAGTTTATTACCCTTGTTTAGCTCTTACGAAAACCTGAAAGCTTCTTCTAACTTCAGTGGAGGTGATACACTACACAGGTCTCCTTCTTCATCTACCAATTTCATGTTGAAAAGATATTCATTGTCAAAAGAACACACATCTCAAACTTTATTGCAAAGTCCCTCAAAGGAGAGGGAAGTCTCAAAACGTGTTGTCGTGCTATCTCTTCCCATAATCAGGGTCTGTTGGGTAGAGGTGTGGATTGTGGAGGTGCTCGGAAAAGAGACCATAGAAGGGTTGGAGTTTGGCCCAGGAGAACTGGCACAAAGGGCTCCATGAGCGCATGTGGCCTGACTGCCTGCACTGACAACACTGGTTAGACTTTGGCATAGCTTCTTGCCAAGTTATTTCCAGTAGCGGTGGCTGGGCCTGGGTGGTTACACTAGGCTTCTCAGTGTCTCTCAGGGATTGGTGGCTGTGACTTGGGTCTCTGTCTTGGTTACTTTTTCTTGTTGCTGGGACAAAACACCTGACACCCAAAGTGAAGCAAGGAAAGGTTTATTTAGCTTACAGTTTCTGGAGATTTCAGTCCATAATCAGCTGGCTCCAAGGCAGGGTGGCATGGCACTGGGGCAACAATTCAAGGCAGCAGCCAGAGCAAAATGAGCAAAAAAGGGAAAGCAAACCTCTTTTCCTCCCTTTACACAGGCCACCCCGGCCTCCCAAGGGTGGGTGTAACACTCACAAAATCTCCTTGCCCTCCTTTGTACAGGATGAGGATATTTACAAAGTAAGCACCCTGGCTCCCTGCTGAGTCTCCCAGTTAAACTTCTAAACTGCTCAAGTTGACACAATGTATCAACCATAACAGTCTCCCACCCTGGATTTCCTTGACTCTAGGATTCTTGTGCCTGGCTCTGAGGGGATCTGCTGATTGTTTCTGGGCTTGGTGAAACTTGTTTTGGGGTCTTTCCAGTTTCTGTGCCATTGGTATTTGGGCAGAGGGAGACTTTGCATGAGTGCCTTGCTTTTTTTCTAGGTCACTAGTGGTCAGTTCCGGGGAGACCTTCCCTGGGGTTTCTGTGACAATTTGGTGGCTGCTGCAGTATGTGTGGATGCAATCAACCGTCTTCGCCATCTTTCACAGATCGTTTCTGTGCCTGAGGTCCTGAGGTTGCAGCCTTGTGAAGTGGGGACAGCATACTTGCTGTTGACTATCTCTGGCCAAAGGAGCTCAGGAGATGGCTCTTACTAGAGTGCGACGGTTATTAACAAGGGTCCCCTTTGGGCATGTTGCCAAGGAAGTGAGGTCTGTCTTGGGGTTCTACAACCTCAGTTCCCCCACCCCTTATGAGAAGAACTTATGACCTATCTTTTTCTTCATAGTAAATAAATCAGTGGCCACTTATTTTTAATCTATCTATGTTTCTATATGTCTTATCTAAACTATAATCTATCTAGCTACTGTATTAATATTTTACTTTTGCAGTACTAGGTCTCAAACCCTGCATCTTCACATTGAATTATGTCCTCTGACATTTTTTTTCAGATACCCGCTGAGTGATAGTGGGTACTCACTAAGTCACTGCATTTGTCAGGTTGGACTCCACCTTGTGATCTCCTTGTCTCAGCCACTCAGAATACTGGGATTCTTGCCTGATTGAGTTGTAATTTAGAAGCAGCAAATGAACATGGGTAAATACTGCATTCTTTCTCTAGTGTGAGAAACTGGAAGTGTAAATAAGAATCAAAATGGATAATAGGTATTGTGAAATAGGAAGAAAATGTTCAAATGGGAAGGGGAACTAAGGATGGGGGAGGGAGAAAGAAGGAAGGGAAAAGAAAAAAATGATGAGAAAAGAAGGAAAAAATGAAAACAAAGCTTTTGTAAATTATGAGGGGTAGAAGGTTGAAGGGAAGGTAGGGGAATGGGGAAAAACAAAGTAGCAAGATATATCATGTACAGGTACAAATTCCCTGCAATGAATGTGATCATTATGTATACATCTAAAATGTACCAATAAACTTAAAAAAAAAAAAAGAAAGAAACAGCAAGCAAAAGACTAAGAAAGCTTTCTGTGACGTTAGGTATTGTTGACATTTTCACTTCTAAAGCAATGTATGTGCACTGATACTTTGTACGTGGTGGGCACAGGGCTGAGGGGTCTTCCGTACAAATGAGCCATTTTCTCTGAAGGTGCAGTGCTGGGTATTTGTACTTGGAGAGCTGTGAAGTTTTAGGCTACTTTTCTTTCTGGATTGATTATGTCATCATTTTCAGTTAAATAGGGAATACTGAGACATTCCAGAAATTTCTAGAATGATTTTCCTCAAGAGATAGAAATGTTGGTTACAAACTATAACTTCAGGGCTGCAGGTGGTGGATTCATCATAGGGTGCGGTTTTCAGATGCACACAAATTATTCATTCTTAGCTAACAAACTTGATACCAAAGTGTAGTGTTCAGTCTTGTGACCCAGAATGAGGTGGGACAGCCTATGGTGACTGCATGGCAGATAGTCTTTGAAGAACCTAGAGACCAACATCCCAGTGGGGATGGTGAACACATACAGCACTTTGAATCTTCCCTCGTGGCCACTTGTAACCATTTCCTGTCTTCCCGTCCCAAGTAGCCCATGTACCTTTTGTCCCAAGTGGATAGTAAGCACATTCCAGACGCAGGAAAGCTGTAACCATTCAACGTCCAGTATTCTGGTTTTTGTAGAGATTATTCCATCACTATAATCCTGCTGGCTTTCCTGTGTGCTGCTGCTTGTCAGTGGTTGAGCTGTCACTTGCCATCCTGTAGATGAACCACAAATTGTTCATGCATCCATCTGCTGATGGCAATTTTTGTTACTTCCAGTTTTGACTCCACCATATTAGGCTTTCACTGGGATCTGGTGAGAGTCACCTCCACGGCTATGGCGCCGACCCTGTGGAGGTGCTGTGCTGTCCCACTGTGGGCATCTCCTCACCCACCCCTCTCTGTAGAAGACCATGGGTGCGGGAGGGGATGTCACAGAGGACCTGGTGGTTGGCACCCGCCTGAGAGCTGTTGGCCACCTGGTCACCTCCCTGCCTTCCAGCCTCCCTAACCCCAGGGTTGCCTGGCCAGGCAGTGGGAATCACACGAGTCCTCCTACCACCCTTGGCCATGGCTGCAGCTGTTGCTACACCACGGGTTATTTTAAAGAAAATTAATGATCCATTTCTTAAACTGGCTAGGAGGTACATGACATTTACACTGTATGTCGCTTTACAATTCACATATATGGTATAGATATTTGTACACATCACGTTTCATTTTTGAAAGCCCAGAGAGAGTTCGTAAAGTAAGTTTGTGTCACTCTTAATAGGAAGGGTTCTCCCTGGCAAACTTGTCTCTGTGGTTATACTGGAAGATCTCTAGGGCCTTTGGAATTTGCTGTTTATCCAGAGTGTGACTTTCATAAAACTGTGAATATTATTGTTTATGGAGCCATACATGGTATGTGGGAGATACTTGGTAAGCATTAGTCACATGCCATATCATGATGTGGTAACAAATACCCCCGAACTGAATGACATATAGAAGCATTTCTTACCTGTATATTCTGTCATTTATTTTGTGTATGACTTTGCTCCATGGTTGCTCATCCTGGGATCCTGTCTGGTGCAACAGCCCCCCCTCCCACCCTGCACCATCTGGGACTTGATGTTCTCATGGTGGAGGGGGAAAGAGTGAAGGTAGAAACTTGAGGTATCCTAATTTCTGCTTAGGACTGCTTCTGCTCGTGTGCCTCTAGCCAGCATGAGTCTCATGGCAGGGAGGGCATCCTGTAAGTCACAGAGACCGGCAGGGGCTGATCTACTCTCTGACAGCTTGGGGAGTGGTGATGCATAACAATACACAGGCAGCTACGTTCTTAATGAGAGCACGCGGGAACACAATTCGGCATTGTCTAATGAAGTCAAACATTTGAATATCTGCTGATGGAACAATGCCAGGCTTGGGTGTGGAACCTCAGAACCCCCCTGCATGTGGGCACCGTGGAATGTGCACTGACACGTTTACAGCAGTGTGTCTGATGCAGCACACAAACCTCAACAGCTCAGATACCTGCAGACAGGTGAATGGATGTGTAAATCAGGGTGCATTTATACAAAGGAATATTCAGCAGCTAGAATGAACAAGCCTCAGCTACTTGGAACTGCACAGCTACATCTTAGAAACATACCGTTGAGTGATACAAGCAAATTCTACATAGACCGCATGTAGTGCGATTCCAATTTTATAATTCATTCATGTATGAAAACACCATGATCAAAACATAAAGGAATGATACCCACAAAATTCAAGATTTGATTCCTTTGGGTGGGGGAAGGTATGTGGATGAGACGGCTAGGTGAATACAAGTTACCGGGCATTGTTCTATCTTTCCAGTTGGGTGGAGAGTTGGGAGGTGATCACTTTAATATGGTACAGATTAATTCATATTTGTTGAGTTTATTTTTATGTTTTTTGTGTGTGGCACTGAGGATTGAACTTATGACCTTGTGCTTGCCAGGCAGGCGCTTAGGCCACTGAGCTAAATCCCCAGCCCCTGTCTTTTTGAGACAGGGTCTCACTATGCTATTCGGACTGACCTTGAGCTCACTTTGTAGCCCAGGCTGGTCTTAAACTCACAATGATCCCTCTGTCTCAGCCTCCCGAGTGCTAGGATTACAGGTATGAGCCACCACATCTGTCTGAGTTTATTTTTTTCCTCTGTGAAATATCATACAAATGTAACTATAAATAATGCAAAAATAACAACTAAGAGTTGGGTATGGTGGTGCATACTTGTAATCTCAGCACTCTGGGAGACTGAGGCAGGAGGGATGCAAGTTTGAGCCCAGCCTGGGCCATTTAGTGACTTAGTGAGAACTTGTCTCAAAATAAAAAATAATCAAAACAGGGGCTGGAGATGTAATGCAGTGTGAAGGCTCTGGGTTCCTTCCACAGTACCACCAAACCAAACCAAACCAAACCAAACCAAACCAAACCAAACCAATTCAAACTGAACCAAACCAAACCAAGCCAAGCCAAGCCAAGCCAAGCTAAACCAAACCAAACCAAATCAACAACCATTATCACCAGGAAGGGAAATCATTTGGAAATGAGCTGTCTCAGGAAAGTGGAATTTCTGGAAGCAAATTTAGCTAAGTTGATTTTCATGCAGTGCTTAGGGATCTGGAATTGCAGGGAGCAATGAGTGTCCTGGCCCTTTGAGGTCCTATGCAATGGGCCAGAAGAAGACTCGAGTCCCCACTGGGCACAGTCCCATGCTCATGAGGCCACATCAAAGGTTGAGGTACCTGGAGGATCCCTACCCCTGGAGCAGGTGTTCTGGGTCTGCAAAGCGAGGGCCTGCAGTAGGTGAGATGTTGGCAGGTGGATCTGTCCAAGGTGCTTTGATTTTCACCATCTGCCATGAGAGTGGGTCCTGTCAGGATGTATGGAGAAGGCTCCATTTTGGTGTAGTAGTAGAATTGAAGAGGCTGCACCCAGGGGGCTAGTGAAGTAGGTCCCCTCTCCTGACCATCTGTGCAGTGCTGACTACTAACTATTTCCAATCCAGTTGCCTTCTGCAAATTCCTTGACCTATCGTCCAATCTCAGGATAGGCAAGGATACTTTGGTGTGGAGATTCTAGGTCTCTATCAAAATAGCCCCAGAGCATGGCACCAGTAGCCTCTTGGTTGAGTGCATTTGCATTTTGCTACCGCAGGAAACTCATCTTGCTATGATGGTTCAATGAGTCCTGGTGATGTCTGGGCTATTTTCTCAACAGGAGGAAGATGGATGTGGGTATGCGTCCTGGAGAGGAGACAGAGGAGCCAGGGTGTAGGCAGGAGTCCCACTGTCAGGGTTACCTTAGAAAAAAGATAATTTTTCTTGATTCAGTGCACTTCAACAGAACTAGGTCTGGCTTCAAGTGGAACTAGATCCAGAGTTCAAAAAACATCCTGAACTTTCTCTTTCTTGACTTTTTAGTTCTGCCTCTTAGTGCTGGCTTTATTCTCATGGGCTCCCCCCTTCCTTTGTTCACAGTTCTCCTAGAAGCTTCTGGGGGGTATGTTAAATTCTTGCCTGAAAGGAAGAGATTTATATCTGACTCCCCTGTCAGAAGCTCTGAGACTCACTGGTTGGACTGGCTTGGTCACATGCCCCTTTCTAAACCACAGTGTTGGAAAATGTGATACACTGATTGGAGGAGCCAGGTCACATGATCTACACTCTTGAATAAATAGGAGGATGTGTTAACTTTCCGAGGATCCTGTGGATCTTTCAATGGAAATCAAGCACAGGAGAAGTAGGGATGCTCCAAGAGTCACCGACACGTGATCCCTCTTCTCTACTGATGCTGTAGTGGATGCTACTCATTTGGAGGAGCTCTTTATGTTCTTTATGGTAGTGGCTCATGGACTTTACTGGCAGCGGTAGTTTTCCCTTTGGTTGTTTGCTTGCTAGATTTATGTTTTTTAAAACTTAAAAGTTTATGTTTCACCATGAACATTTTCAAACACACACACATACACACACACACACACACACACACACACACACACACACACACAGAGAGAGAGAGAGAGAGAGAGAGAGAGAGAGAGAGAGAGAGAGACATTGTGTAATAAACCTCCACCCTCATTGCTACTTTCCTGCTTCTACCACTGTCATGTGATGATGATTCTTGGCTTTCAAAAGTTTCAGGCTTGTACATAGTTGTATCCTGAGTTTTGCTCTCATAGTTCCTCTCACTGTTTGACTGTACAAAGAACTCAGATAAACATGTAGCCTTTTTTTCCTTCTTTTTCTTTTTGATATAATGCTATGAGGGAGGCTCCAACAGGATTTTCTCCCAAGGATCTGATAAACTGTATATTGAATGATCATCCAGTTCTCATAGGCTTGTGAAGCATCTCTGATTTGGTATAAGTTCTTGTAGGGCTTGTGCCAGCTTTTGGCTACATATTCTGCTTTATTGACCTGTGTGTTCCTGCTCCATCACTAGGGTCTTGATGCTGTAGATGTGTATGGTTTTTACTGCTAATAAACTTAGTTCCCCATCATTGTGTTTCTTTGTTCAACATTTCCTTGTCCACCTTTACTCATGCTTCACATGACACTTAGAATCAGTTTGCCATGTTCTAAAGCAGTTCCTTTAGGATTTTGATTGGAATTGGTACGAGTTATGTGCTGAGTAGGAAAAAATGAACACTTCCTCCACAGTCACTCCTTGACCCTAGAAATATGGCATGAATCCCATGGATTCTGGTCTTGCAGGTCCTGTAATAAAGGATAGTGCTGTTATCTCCTGTGAGGTCATTACTGGGTTGTTTATATATTTTGTTGTGTTTATGAGTGGGAGAGTTAAAGCTTCTCCTTTTATCTTCTTTATTCATTCTCTCAGACTTTTTATTTTCATCAACTCCAAATGGCTCTGAGAGCACCACACTCTGTGGGTGCTATGAGGAACCCACACCTCCAGTTTGCCAGACTTTACATTTACTCTGAGTTGGAGTCCTTGAGTGCTTCAGTGTGGAGGAAAGAGTATGAGATCAACATCAGGACAACCCTTGTTCCTGTCCCTCCCCTGCTCTTGGCTGAGTGTCCTCTGGCAAGATTTTTTTGTGTTGCAGAACTCTTGCAAAGGGATATGGATTGATGTCTCCATTTTTCATCTACTTGCATATGCAGTATTTATTTCTAGATTCTCCTCTTCTCCAGGAGGGAGAATCTAAACCCCTTGGGAGCAGAAGCTTTCTCCCGCATGGTTAGGTGGGGAACAGAATCATATCCCAGTGGAGCTTCACCAGCACTGGAACTGGGCTAGCCAATGGGCACCTTTTATTTTATCTAAAATAGACTATATGAAATAATCGAGAGTCAGCCAGATTATAGGTTTTTTTTAAAATAAAATTTGAAATACAGATACTAGGTAGCAGGATTAAAATAGTCAAGTTGTGTTGAATTCTTAGCATGTGTCAGGAACTGGATGGTCACATTCCAGGCATTACCACATCAGAGCCAACAATTTCCTGGTGAGAAAGGAAGGACCCTTTCTTACTGTAAAGGTGCTAAGGAACTAGGACCAAACAGTGCAGGTGTGGGGCAGCTGCGATTCTAACCACAGTGCCCCATCCTCTTTGGAAAAATCAAAATATCTAACAATGCCCTAGGCCAAGGAGGTTGCCAGAAACACAAGTCCAACCCCTCCCCTGTTGTGGTCCACAGTCTGTGTTGGTGAGCAGTCAAACTGGAAGGCACAGATGCTGTTAGGTGCTTTCTTCTCCTCCTTCCATTTTCAGCACCCCCAGAGCAGGACTGTCACCCACTGCATCATTGTTTGATGTTTAACTCTGACTTGTAGTCTGCCACTCCTTGCTCTCCCAACAAGAGTGACAGGCTGGCCTGGCCCTGGAGGACTGCTGGGTGGTGGGGAGAGTACAGAGAGCAAAGGAAGCATGGAGGAGAACTGAGGCAGAGGATCCAAAGCCTGACATGGTGAGGATAGGGAATGAGCTCTGGAAGAGCCAGAGGCATCTGATTCCTGGTGCTGCAACTCTGTTCAGCTTTCTGTACCTCTGTTTCTCCAGCACAAAAACAGGGACTGACTGGCCTCCCCTGGCGGGCTGGAGTGATGGCAAAACTGGGTGGTGAAACCAATTCTAGACTGGGCCAGCTCAGCCATGTTGTGTCTGTCCAGGTTGCCTAGAGAAACAGATATAACACAAGATATACAAATAAAAAAATTAAAAAATAAACGAAGGGATTACAAGATTGGCTTATGATGGTCAGCCACAGAGTTGGATGAAGAAGTGTGCAGAGGGTGTCTGCGTGCTGGAGGCTGAAAGGTCCAGCCCAAGGTATGGGGCTTACTACAGTGTCCTGTGCAAGTCCATATCAGGAGGCCGATGAGTCTGTGACAGAACGCTGAAGAATCTATGATGGAAGGCTGAAGAGTCTACACTGGAAGGCTGATGAGTCCCAGGCAGAAGGAAGCCACAGTGCGCCAGAAGCCAGGAGACGATGTCCAAGCTGAAGGCGACTACTGGAGCTCCTCTGAAGAGTCAGCAATCATTTCTTCCTCATTTGCCTTTTATGGTATGCAGGCTTCTCCCCTTGGGTGGGTGTGGCACTCACACCATCTGCTTACCTCCTCTTGCAGGGGCTGAGGATGTTACAAAGTTAGGACCCTGGCCTGCTGCAGAATCACTTAGTTAAACTTCTGACCTTCTCAAATTGCCACATTCAACAACACTCCAGAGCAGTAATGGCTTATCCTCTACACC
>RJWT010042232.1:0-12169 GCA_004365215.1 Cuniculus paca
TTTGTATTTCTGAGGTAAACGTGGATATGTGTGTAGACACAATCATGTGTTTAGCCTACCTTCTCAAAACTATACTTTTAAAGGAATTGCTGTTTGAATCAATGTATTGGAAAGACAGATGACTAGCCAGTCACCCCATCCATGTATGATTACATATGTAATTGTGTGTGGTATCACTGAGGAAAATGCATATTTTTCAGTATCCATTGGCCTTTGATTCCAAATACCTGCAGTAGAAATAGTGGGTAGGATGGTGGTAGAAAACCCCATCCATTTTCTTCAAGGGACATGGAAAATAGGAGAGCTACTCCAAAGCAAAGTTTCTTTTCTCGATCAACAAACCTTTACTGAGTATCTACTGTATACTAGGCATACATTATCTATGTCAAACTTTCATCAGAATCCATTGCTCCTTGTTAACCGCCTCATTTTCCCCACCTCTCCCAAACCAGTGCAGACACACAGGGTCCTTTCGCTACTGAAAAAGTTTGGGTTGAGCCGGACGTGGTGGCTCATGCCTGTAATCCCAGCACTCGGGAGGCAGAGACAGGTGGATCGTTGTGAGTTCGAGACCAGCCTGGGCTACAAAGTGAGCTCAAGGCCAGCCTGAATGGCATAGTGACACCCTGTCTCAAAAACAGGGCTGGGGATCTAGCTCAGCGGTCTAAGCGCCTGTCCGGCAAGCGCAAGGTCGTGAGTTCAATCCCCGGTGCCGCAAAAAAAAAAAAAAAAAAAAAGTTTGGGTTGTTCCCTCATTAAGACTTAAGGGTAGCATCTCCTTTCCTGAAGACCCTGGCACAGTAGAGTTTTATTGGTGATAACTTTTTTTACATACTACAGTAAACCCCAGGATGGAAATTTTAGAGAAAAAAAAAAGTTTATATGACAAGCATTTTCTCACGTTAGCGCGAACACATAAGCATTTTAATGGCTGGTTGTTATTCCATTGTGTGCCTCAATTTCTTAACATCTTCCATTTGTTGGATGTTCGAAATTCCTCATTTTATTTTTCCCTATTATAAATAATGCTAGAATGAGCATCTTTGTTTTTCAAACTCTGTTAACAATTTATTTCTTTAGAGTTGAATTGTGAAGTCATTGTTCATGAGCATTTATTAAGACCAAAGTTATGAGACCTCTTTTCAGAGCACTTCTAACAGTGTTCCACTTGAGGGTCTATTTCGTGTTCCTGTCATGGAGTTCTTGCCCTTATTGAATATTGAAAACTTTTCAAATCTTCACTGATTTTTTTTTTTGGTCTAATTTTTATTTTTCATATTACTACTAAGATTGGGTGTTTCCCACATGTTTATTAGATATTTTTAGTTTCTCTTTCATGAATTATTTGTTTATGGACTTTGCCATATTGCTGTTGGAAATTTTGTATTTTTCTGATTCACTTGCATGAACTTACATACATATTAAGGATGTTAACATTTTATCTTTATATTTATGGATCATATTTGGGCTAGAATATTTAGGAGTATATTATTTGTATTACATATTTTCATTATCACTGACAGGAAATAACTTGCTTTTTTAATAAGGCCAGTTTATATTACTTTTTTTTTAAAGATAGTAAAACAAAATAAATCCAATCAAAACACAGCAGTGAAACTGGTACAGAACATCAAAGTAGGGTAATAGGAAAACAACAATAGCTACCATAGTGTATCTTGTTATCTTCACAATAGTTGTCCATTCTATCAGATATAGCAAAGTCAGATGAAAATAAAACAGAATAAAACCAATCAAAACAGAATATTGAGTAAAGCAAAAAAAAATTAATAAGAACAAAACAAAACAGTGCGAATAATATTAGACTTCAAAAACGAGACATAAAAAAATCCCCCATATTTGCCGTGTTGCATACTGTTATGCTCCCTATAGATACTCAGACTGCTGGCCCCATGCCTTCAATTCAACCAAACACTACAAGCCTTCAGTTGCTTTTTTGTACCTCCATTGCTGTCAGCTCAGGTTGACCTCCAAACCAGCTGGTGGCTTAAGGAATGAGAGGGTTTGGTGATTCTCATCCTGCGCTCTGGTAGGCTTACAGGAGGCACTGACTTTTCTCTTCCTGGGTCCTGCATGGTCTGCGTAGCTTACCATAAAGGTTGGCTAGTTGGCTCATTGATTGGCTCCTCCCAGTCCCAGCATGGCCGATTCTTGGGAGATGCTATCTGACTTTTCTCTTCCTGGGCCCCACATGGTCTGCCAGGTTATATTACTTCAGGAGGTAGTTTTCAATGTTCAAAACTTAAGAATACATACTTTAGAAATAAATACAGGAAATATCTATTGTATTATTGGTCCTTCTTGTGTCCTCACTACAAAATTATGAGCTCTGTACACAGACCAAGTACTTGAGACAGGTAATGAGCTACTTTGAAATCTACTAAATTCTAGATAAAATTCTAGTAATCCTCATTCCCCTACTTCAGCTTCCCGCAACTCTGAATGACAGGCACTGATATATTCTCCTTTTCCTTTTAGACAATTCTTCCTCACTCCAGGAAGATGAAGAGGTAGAGATGGAAGCCGTCAGCTGGCACACCAGCAGTCCACCCATGAATGGGTACCCCACCCCTCCAGTGACCTCCGCTCGTTTCCCCAGCTGGGTCACTTTTGATGACAATGAAGTCAGCTGTCCTTTGCCACCAGTCACCTCTCCTCTGAAGCCGAAAATGCTACCCATGGCACCTGTGACTCCAGTTGTACCTTATAGCTCCACTGGGTCATTCAAGAGGGATCGTCCCAAGAGCTCTTTGATGAGCTTCTCCAAAGTTCAGAAGCTGGACATTTCCTCTTTAAACCATCCACCCTCTGTAACTAAGGCACCACCTTGGAGGGCCACCAATCCTTTCCTGAATGAGACACTCCAGGATGTGCAGCCCTCCCCTATAAACCCTTTCAGTGCTTTCTTTGAGGAACAGGAGAGGCGCTCCCAGAAAAGTTGCGTTTCCAGTACCACAGGCAAAAGCCAAAGAGATTCCCTCATTGTTATCTACCAGGATGCCATCAGTTTTGATGATTCAAGCAAAACCCAGTCCCACTCTGATGCCGTTGAAAAACTCAAACAACTCCAGATTGGTGAACCTGATCACTTTAGCAGTGCAGCACTACCTGATGATGATCCGATAGCCTGGATTGAACTAGATGCTCACCTACCTAGCTCAGCACTAACTCAGCCCAGAGATGGCTGGCCAATGATGCTCAGGATCCCGGAGAAGAAAAACATCATGTCCTCCAGGCACTGGGGACCAATCTACATCAAACTGACAGACAGTGGTCACCTGCAGCTGTATTACGAGCAGGGCCTAGAAAAACCATTCCGTGAGTTCAAGCTGGAGATCTGCCATGAGGTTTCAGAGCCCCGGCTCCAAAACTACGATGAGAATGGTAGGATCCACAGCTTGCGGATAGATCGCGTCATCTACAAAGAGAAGAAGAAATACCAGCCTAAACCTGCTGTAGCCCACACAGCAGAGAGAGAACAAGTGATTAAGCTGGGCACCACCAATTACGACGACTTCCTGAGCTTCATTCGTGCAGTTCAGGACCGGCTCATGGATCTGCCGGTATTGTCAATGGACTTGAGCACGGTTGGCTTGAACTATCTCGAAGAGGAGATTACAGTGGATGTCAGAGATGAATTCTCTGGCATTGTACACAAAGGAGACAATCAGATTCTCCAGCACCGTGTCTTGACTCGAATCCACATTCTGAGTTTCCTCTCTGGGCTTGCCGAGTGCCGACTGGGACTCAATGACATCCTCATCAAAGGAAATGAAATCGTTTCTCGGCAAGACATCATGCCCACCACTACCACAAAATGGATTAAACTCCACGAGTGCCGTTTTCACGGGTGTGTGGATGAGGATGTGTTCAACAGTTCGCGGATTATTCTCTTCAACCCTTTGGATGCTTGCCGGTTTGAGCTAATGCGGTTCAGGACAGTGTTTGCTGAGAAGACCTTGCCTTTCACACTCAGGACGGTGGCGAGCATCAGTGGGGCAGAAGTGGAGGTGCAGAGCTGGCTGAGGATGTCAGCTGGCTTCTCCTCCAACCGTGACCCTCTCACTCAGGTCCCCTGTGAGAATGTCATGGTGCGTTACCCAGTGCCCAGTGAGTGGGTGAAAAACTTCCGCAGGGAAAGTGTCCTAGGGGAAAAGTCTTTGAAAGCCAAAGTGAACCGAGGGGCAAGTTTTGGCTCAGCTAGTGTCTCTGGCTCTGAGCCTGTCATGAGAGTAACTCTGGGAACTGCCAAGTATGAGCATGCCTTCAACGCCATTGTGTGGAGGATAAACCGACTGCCTGATAAAAACTCAGGTAGGTAACGGTTTTTCTTCCCGCAACAACCATGTGGTTGCTAAAGAGCCAGGGTCACTCTTCCACATGTGTCCCTGGTGTTAGAGAGGCAGGGTGACCAGAACAGTAGAAATATTTACACAGAGTAAGTAACAAGTATAGCGACCCACTTCACTTTTTTTACCCCATTATTATCATACATCTTCCTTAGAACAGTATATTATTCTGCTCGGTCGAGCTGCTAAGCAGCTTTCTAGGGCAGCTTCTGATTTCCTGTTCTTTTGGGACTCATTAAAATACTAGCTGTGGTGCTGGAAGCACCTCATTTCTGGATCCTCAAAGGCTTCTGGGTTCTGCAGAAGCACCTTTCTGACTTTGCCCCAGATTACACTGAAAGGCAGTTTATGGCCAATCACATGCACAGAACATACGAGAAGTGAGATTTCTGACCAAGCCTCTGTCAGTGGTCACAGTTCAACTCAGGGTTTGGCTTTGGATGCAGGAATGGGAAAGAGGCTGGAGATCCTGCAGAATATGAAGGTCCAAAAGGGCCAAGGTTCCTTCACACAGAAAGTAAAGGAGGGAATATTTGATTTAAGTGAACAAACAGAGCAACTTCCCAGCTCTGGCCAGCCTGCTCGCAGCCACGGGAGATGCTGTTGTGCTCGAGTGAGGCCGAAAAGCAATTGCTTTCCTTGTGGGTCTGCTGAGATTTAGCGAAATGAAAAAATGAGGCAGCAATCAAAGCAACTCTAACAGTTTTATTTCTTAGAGTACAGCTGGGTGACCCCAGCGGCAGGCAACAAGGCTGTGATTCCAGGAGCCCTTAAGCCATTTCTCTTGTTTATAATAAATTTTGCCCATCTGTTAATGAAAGTGGATTTGCTAGCAAAGCAAAAAGAATGAGGTTTGGGAGGACTCCAGATCGAAATGTGCAGCCGTGCTTTTTTCCATGGTCACTATTGAATCCTAAGTGCATATTCATAGCAGACCTCTCCTGCTCTGCGTGTGGAGTGATATGTTACCATGTCCTAAATGTAATATGATGTGATAGAAGGGCCAGTGTGAGCTGCTCAGCTCCCTGAGTAGTCCTGAGAGTGACCCACACACACCAGGCATTCTGTGTTAGACACTGGGTGCGGCAGTGCAAACTGAAGAGACAATTGAGCTTCAGTGTTGGAGACTGGGTTTGCTACCTTCTGTTTCTAAATGGACACAATATTAAAACAAAGTCTCCTCCTGAGCTTGCCTACTAAATTCCCCTGAAATCAGCTCTGTACAGCATTCTCCTGGAGAAGGCACTGTAGTTTCTGTCTCAGCCATGGGACCCATCTGACTTGACAGCAGAAGAGAAACTCTCCTCCTCAGGAAGAGAAAGCTGTGGAATATCGGGTTTTCCAGCTGTTTATTCTACAGCCGAGAAGTGAAGGCCCAGGAGGTGAACTCATCTACAGTCATACGTGCACACCCAGGAGTCTTTTCTTTGTACTAAGTTCCTCTTAATAGATGAAGTCAAATAGATATATTGAAATAATTTCCACTGTAAGAACAGAGATTTGCAATTTTTCCCAGTGTATATAAACAAATCTTGAAATATTTAAAAGTACTGTATATTACAGGGCTTTTGGTTATCAAGCAAAAAGATGAACCTTAAGTAAGAAAAAAAGGGTTGAATGAATAATATCAGTAGCTCAGAGAACTGAAGGAAAGGTTGAAACAACAGACCTCAGAAAGGATAACTAGAACAGCCCCGGTAACAGAAGGTAATGGAAGTCTTCTCACGGTGCTGCCACAGAGACAAATTATCACTGTCATTTTCTGCACTTGTGCTGTTTGGCTCAAGTCATGGGGAGTCAAGAGTAGTTTGACTGCTATGAGCACCAAAATGACATGCAGAACCCGGGGAGATTACTTCCTAAAGTGAGAAGAAGAATGTTTGCTACCAGAAAAAAGGGGAAATGGATACAGGACCTGAAAAAGTAATACGTTCAGCAAACATTTTCCTCAGTGCTTTTCTAGTGGAGAGCTTTTCTTAATTTTAGAAGGTGCCAGAACAAGTCTTGCTGCTTCTACAGGTTGCACCTCAGGAAATGAAACATTCTGTCCTGCACAGGTAGCTTTGTTTATTGGAATTTCAGTTCTCATTAGACCAAATAAAGAGACAACAATTCCAGTAGCTTTTATGGGCGGGGGGAATCTGAATTTTAACGTTAATTTTCTCAGTTTTGTTAAGGAGGATTATATAATTTGTGGGTTTCTTTGGTTCACTACCATGAATTAAACTATACCATATCTCCAAACTGTACTCCTGTGTCCACCAGCCGTATGCATCTAACAGATGGGGTTTTCAGAGTTTGCCGTGAATGTGCTTTGGTGGAACGAGAGGAGAAAGTCACTTCAGCAAAAGAAATACTTTCTCAATATTCCAACAATGTGCAAATGAAGGTAATTAGGTAAAAACAGTTGCCTAAGGTGCTACTGAATTAAGAGAGTCTGCAATATATGTTACGGCAATCTAATCCCACAGCAATATATTGAGAAGAATTTAGGGCATAGTTTGGAGTCAGATCTCAGTTGTACCACGTAATGCCAGTGTGACCTCAGGCAATTTACTTAACCCTCTCAGAGAAACCTAATTTTCCTTATCTATTAAATCAGGCTATTAATACCTAGATTATTCAGAGTGAAATTAGATAATGCTTTTAGGTGTTCAGCACCATATCTGGCCTGTAATGAACACCTAATGAATGGTACTATATAATTATATCTGTGACACACAATTAAAAAGATGGATTCATTTTTATATCATGTACATTTTGCTATTATATCTTAAATTCCTTTCCTAAAAAACAGTACCAATTTTTCAATTAATTTCTTAAAGTCTTGCTCTTTACAAATAAGTGTTGAATTATGTTACATTTGTGAAACAGCAAAACAAATACTTCCTCTAATGTTTTCCTTGGAGAGTGGGTGTGTATCTCCTTACTCTCTGAGACTGAAAAGCCCTGCCCAGACCAATAAAGAAAATTGGAATTGTTTACTTGGGGGAACCAGGATAGCCAAGGGACTGTTCAGTTACAGAATTAAGCCAGAGCAGTTTCATGCTGTTTATCCATAGCCCATTGCTCGAAGGGGGCTCCTGCAACTTCGTCTCTCTCTCCCATCACCCTACAAACTTAAGTCTTGAGCTTTGGGGACCATGAGGTTATGACTTAGGCCAAGTCCAGCCAGATTGCTGAGTTCACTTCTTAGCTCTGCCACTTTATAGCTGTGACTTTGCCTACAAAAGCCTCCACTTCCTCATGTGTAAAGGGATATTTACAAAGATTCAGTTAGAAAATCTGTGTAACACATTTAGCATAGTGCCAGGCACAGGGCCCTCAACAAATGTTTCTTGCTGTGTCTGATGAATGACAATGATGCTTCAGTCTTCATATTCACAGAAATAAGCTCTCTTTTTCTTAAAAAAAAAAAATCTAGGAACAATTTTCAAGCCAAAACCCTAAATTTGCTATCCAAATACATTAGAATTACCCATGGACTTACAGAATTAAACAGCGGCAAGGGGCCATGCCTGGCTTTACGCAGCTCACCCTTCCATCACCCCACCATCTCTCCACTTTACCGATGAGGACTTGAGGTATGGAGAGAGCAGGGAATGAGGAACCTGCCGTTTAGGAGAGCTGGAGGTGAGGTCAGGTGTTCTGACTGTGAATCTGGGATTCTGTCCGGTGCATCACACACTTCCCTGCCCTGTATGTGTGTGTCGATAGTGTTTTTGTCACGAACATTTATCATTCATTCATGGAAACATGCCAAAAGCACTTTTGAAAATATGAAAAGCTATTTTAAAATTTTTGTTCATCTGTCAAAGGAAAGCAATGATTTTGCTCTAGGTGGCTGTCACTGATGTGTTATTGGGTGCTAAGTGCTGATCCTTTTCATTCTGTTCTTCCAATCTATAGTCCTTTTTCTTAGTAGTTGTCCTGTATCCACACACCATTCTGCCTGGAGAATGACCCGTTTCTTGGGCTGTGGGTTTTATCGCTAGGATATCAGGCTGTGGTAATCAGATGGTATCGTATCAAAGGATTTAAGAAACATACAGCTGATGAAAATCCTCTCCCCACCACTGGAATTTCTGAAGACTGGTGTGTGGCAAGTCTGTAGGTCCCCTTTGTTACTGAGGTAGCTTTTTTTTTTATTACTTGACTTCATCCCCAAAGAAGCTGATCTCTGGATTCTTTCTTTCGTAGCTTCTGGCCACCCACACTGTTTCTTTTGCCACCTTGAACTTGGCTCTGACCGGGAAGTGCCTTCCAACTTTGCCAATCATGTGAATGTCGAGTTCAGCATGCCCACAACTTCTGCTTCCAAAGCTGCTGTAAGATCTATCTCCGTGGAAGACAAGACTGACGTGAGGAAGTGGGTCAATTATTCCGCACATTACAGCTACAAGGTAGCCTTGGGAGGCATCTGGCTGATATAACCAAGTCCATTTGTTCACCCACAACTTGTCCCTTGCTTATTTCTTTTAGCATTGCTTAATATAGATACAAAGTATTCTCTTACTCTTCTAGAGAAAGTTCACATACATAGCTAATGGATGAGTTTGCTCAAATTTTCATGAGTGATCTTTCTTGTGGACAAAAGAAAGATTGGAAAAAGATAAAGGGGCTAATTACATACAGGAATATGATATCTCTTGTCATTTTGGACAACAAAAAGAACAGTGGGGTAAATCAGTGATTATTATTTATAATAAATTTATGTTGGTCTTGGATTCAATCCACAATACCCCCCCCAAAAAAAGCATTAAAGATTTTGAAAAGTGATTTAAGAATTTTCTGTTCACAATGATACCCTTACGTTTATATGACGGTTTATTGTTCTGAATGTTTCCTTAGTTGTGTGAGCCAAAACACTTGACTACCAAAAAGAACGAATGCTCCATCTTGTGGCCAGGGAAAAAATAGCGCCTCTCTCACACATGTTTTGTCTTCAATTGTTATCTCTAAACTGAGCACCAGGCGCTGAGAGGAGCAACCTCGATGATAAAATTACTGTACTCAAAGGATTTCCTTACTGATTTATCAAAGACTTGATTTGAGGTGTGTTACTTTGCAGACAGGATTGATTTTTTGATTCCTCTGTAAAGACAGTGACTATTTTGGAGAAATATGGTAGAACTATAAACGTGTAAATACCAGTTTTGAAGCTTCTAAAACAGATACAAGTATTTGAGTGGGCTTATTCACTTGGTAAGCCTTTGTGAATTGCCTTCTGTATTTCTACCTTATTGGATAAAATGGTAAAGATCTTGCCCCCTCCTAGGGAGCCTGCAGTAGTGGAGCCAGGCTCGCACACACGTGGAAAAGTTCACAGGGAAGACGCTTAATGAGCCACGCACAGAGACTTTGGAACAACTGTGCAAGGCAAGGAATAAGAGTTTTCCAGATGGACTATGGGGAAGAGGGAATTCCCAATCAGTGAAAAGCACATACAGAGTCATGATATACTCAGAGCCAGTATCTCTAATGTGACTGAAACCCAGAATATTAGTGAAACTACAGAGACTCTGAAAAAAGCCTTCTGAAGTTCTCTTTTGGTTTGTTTGCTGCTTTTTTCTTTCTTCTGATATTTTTTCCCCACTTTTATTTTGGCAGGTGGAAATTGAGCAAAAAAAGAGTTTGAAACCAGACTTTGAAGGAGATGAAACAGAAAATCCTAAGGAGTGCGGGGTACAATGACGAAACCCTACACATGCTAGGGTATCTTCCTGACTTGCTGAAGTTTAAGTCAGTACCTGCTGTGGCCACTCCCTGTTGGGAACAATCTATCGGAGACCTGCCTGTGTGCAGCTGTCTTTCAGTAGGAGCTCCTGAGGTGTTTGCTAAAGAGAGGCTTTTTGACCATGACTGAGCCTGAAGCATGTGGTTCATCTGACTTTTGGAGCTTTCTATATAATTAAGCCTTCTTGTCTCACTTCTGCTTCTATCTCAGTACTAATATGTGGTTTGTTTTGACTGTGAAAGAGTCTAGAAAAGCACCTCCAACGTCATTGTTGGCATGATTTCTTTCTGATGTTCGTCTGTTACCTATGAGTTTCTGGAAGATGTGGTTTTGAAAAGTTATGAGTCCATTTCTGTCACTTCCTCTAGAGAAGACTCAGAAAAGGTTCAAGACAAATTTCCTCTTTGGGTCTACTAGACCTTTTTGTGGATGTCACCATTCTTTAAATGTTAATGCTATGCAACAGAACTTTTCCAGATGTCTCTCTCCTGGATATAGACTACTTAGATTGAAATACTTTTGTTTTCATTTCTCTTAGGTTTCAGTGACAGGCTTTGTTATCCTGAATCTCACTAGACAATGAGAAAGGGCCCAACTGGTTCTTTTAAATTCTGTGATTGGACATACATTCTACAGATGGATTGGATTGGATTCACATTCTGTTGAGAGGAAAGCTTATTTCTCTTAGTTTTGAGGAAAAAGGGACATTAACTGTAAGATTATGTTCAGTTCAGGAGACATCTTCAGTCTCACTGAATTCCCAAATTCATACTGAAAAATATAGGCCACTTCTGATTCTTAAAACAAATACCTCAGGCATTTGTCAAGGGCATTTGGGAGTTCTTTTTATACCTCGTAGCCTAGACCATTGCATGTCTCTAATGCAAACTTTTTAGGAAATTTAAGCTGGAAAGGATATTTTAAAAGCTGTTTTAAACTTTGGATAAGCTCTAAGTGCAGCTTGATAATCATAGTATTGTAATAAATCAAAAATGCAAACTAGGATAACCATAGGGAAAAGCCATTATTTCCCTATGTTGTGAACATTAAATTCTGATTCTAAGAGTCAGGACATTCAGTCTTCTTTCTCTTCATTTTATTTGTACCTTGGTGTTTTATGATGAACATAATGAGGTGAGAGAAACCACATTTTATCTAATTTGTAGATGATACAGAAGTAGACATTACATCAATTTTTCATTGGCAGATTCAAGGTTAATTTATTCAATGAACATTCATAGAATTATAACTGTTACTGATACTAGGTTATAGAAATCATTACAATGTTTTGAAGTATCTAAGCATAAGACTGACACTAAATGGAGGAGATTGAATAGGCATTAATGAGAAACCCTATATTCTGAGTTTTTAAAAAGCAAACCCCTAAGTACAGACTTTGTGTGTGTGTGTGTGTGTGTGTGTGTGTGTGCGTGTTGATGAGAAGGATGTTGGGAAGAACTGGTTTTAAAACCACTCAAGAAATGTTTTCTTAGGGAAATGGAAATTCAGTTTTGAATCGGAAGTACATCACAGCTGTCAAAGCTCATGTATTCAACCTGTGTTAACAGAAGTGTAGAGATCTCTATATGATGTATTGGTCAGTACATATCCAGGTGGAAGGTTGAGTTCAATTACAGATACTATATTCTAAAAGAAACCTTAATAAGTTTCTTGTGTTCATAGGTAGATGGCCAGGGTTGTGAAGAGTCTTACTATATAAGACCAGGAACCGCAACCTTGAAGAACAAAATATAGCTGGAAAGGAAGTACAGAGCAGGATGGAATGATACAATAGCTGCCTCGAAATTTCTGTTGAACTATGAAAAAGGAAAAGGAAGTAGATTTAAGAGTTCTAAAGAGGAATAAACTCAAGTAGTAAAACTTCCTGTTTTTGCAAATGCCCAAAAGTTAAAATAACTGTCTATCCCAGATGCTGTGAGCAGGACTCTCACATTGGATTTTGGCTAACTGATGACCAAGTTTTTTTTTTAAATGATCTCAACAAGAATAAGATACTCTAGCTCCAGCAGTCTTTTTCCTTCATGTTTTCATGCTGCTTGAAATA
>RJWT010042233.1:0-12167 GCA_004365215.1 Cuniculus paca
ATGGATGGATAAATAGATGGTGTATAGGTGTATGCATGGATAGGTTGATGAATAGATGGTGGATGGACTGATGGATTAGTGATAGATGATAAATAGGTGGATGACTGGATAGATGGACAAATGGTGGATAGGCAGAGAGATGGGTAGATGAATAGATAATAGATAGGCAGATGGATAGTTGTATCCATCCATAGGTGGATAATAGATGACAGATGGATAGACGATGGATGGGTGAATGAGAAGATGAATAGACGGTGGATAGATGAATGGATAGATGATGGATGGGTGAATGAATGGATGGTAGATGGAAGGGTAGATAAATGTGTGGTGGATGTGTAAATGAATAGATGGTGGGTAGATGGATGAATAGTTGATGGATAGGTAGATGGATGGGAGATGGGTAGATAAATAGGTAGTAGGTAGGCAGATGGATAGGTGGATGGATAAATGGATGAATAGAATGGTAGATGGGTGAATCAATATATGGTGGAAGAAGATGGATAGGTGGATGGATGAATAAATGGTGAGTAAGTGGATGAACTGATGGGTAGATACCATATTGTGGTTTAGATAAAGGATAAAGAAACAGAGGAGAAGAAAATCATTTCCAGTCCTATGGAGAAGACATTATAAAACATGTCTTTGACTTGATCCCTGAAGGGTGAAGAAGGGAAGCTGTTTGGAATGGGCAAGGCCCAGAGATAGGAAAGTCTGCCTGAGTGCAGGAAATGGTCAGAGTTCAGTGTGGCTCCAGGATGGAGTTGGTGATGGGGAATCATAAGAAGTCAGGTTCATACAGCAGACTGTGGCCCCACATTAGGACACTTGGCAGCCATGCCAGAACTCAGGGAGCTGTTGAATGCTTCTGAGGAAGAGCTTGGTTGGCATGAAGAGGGCTATGATTTCAGAAGATTACTCAGGGAGGAGGGAGGCTCAGCAGCCCTGGCAGCAGCAATAATGAGCTTTAGCACCAACAGAATTGAGTTTGAACGGCTGCTCTCCACTGTCTGCTGTGTGGCCTTGAGAACGAGTCTTGCCCTCTCTGAGTTTCTAGAGCACAGGGTCCCATCTTTGTCTTGTCTTCTATCCCCCACAGGTATTGTAAGGTTAGATGAAGCTTTGTGTGGAAGCTTGTCCAAAGGTATAGAAAGAATGAGAGAGTAGAGTGAGCTTGGGGTAAAGCAGAAAGAAGGGGAGGCACACAGCAAATGAGTGTGAGTTTGGGGGCAGAGCCAAGGAGTTGTCGGCTGAGAGTGGAGGCTTTGCAGGCTCCGAGAGGAAGCCCAGTGGCTGTGGCGTCGTGGGTGGCTGTGGCTGGAGCTCGGCCATTGTGGGAGTTTGTAGTCCCCCAGGGGAGAGAGATGTCACCACGAGTAGCAGGGACTAGCGAGAGCTGTGGAGGAGCAGGGAGCCAGCTGCACACCACAGAGCGACCAGCCCAGGGCCTGTCTCCAGGGACTCCCAGACGGGCTGCTTTGTTAGAAATCCTGCCGCATGTTTATTCATCCAGAAAATATTTATGGAGCACCTGCTCTGTGCCAGGCAGTGTGCCAGGCTCTGCTTTTTAAACGAATCAACAGCAGCACACCAGTACCCACTCTTGCTAGACATTCACTGGGCACCGTGGGAGTGTGGTGAAGGGGGTGGGCAGGCGGGACACGGGCTCTGTCTCCTGGGACAGGAGCTTGTAGTCAACCCTCCCTTCCCCAAACTCTATATAAAATGTGCATTAAGTATATTAACGAGGGTTTTGAATAGATGTGTCTTATTTCTGAGCAGTTTATGTTTATAGAAAAATTGAAAACAAACCATAGAGTTCTGTTTCCCTCACACCACCCACCCCCAAGCTCCCCTATCACTGTTAGCACATTTGTTGCAGTTGAAGACCCAGTTATTGGTACATTATTATGAATTCAAATCCATAGCTTACCTTAGAGTCCACTCCTGGTGTTGGACATGCTAGATTTTGATGCGTATGTGATGGCACACACCCAGCAGCACCATAGTGCCTGCCACACAGAGTAGTTATTTACACAACCCTGAATCCCCCGTGCTCTGTCTGTGCACCCCTGCCTCCTCCTGAACTTCCTGCTGCCTCTGTATTTTTGCCACCTCCAGAATGCTGTATAATTGGACTCAAAGTCTGCAGCCTTTCCACATTGGCCCCTTTCGCTCTAACCTCTCTACTCAAGAGTCCCTCCAGGCCAGCAGCGCCAGTATGTCAGATGTGCTTACCCTCAGGCCCCATCCCAAATCCCAAACACTTGGTCAGAACCTACATTGTAGTGATTTGTACACACGCTAGAGTTTGAGGACCTTTGGTTGAAGAGAACCCTCCAGGCCGGCTGAGGGCTGACAGAGCAACGAGGTGTGTGATCTGAGGAGGTAGGGTCCTGGGGGTAAGCAGACAACACAAGAAGGATTTCCTGGGGGCTGGGTCCCCCCACATCATCACTACCACTCCTAGGGTGGAGGGAGGCAGAGAATCACCCCAGGTCTTCCAGCTTAAGGACTGGAATGATTCCCCTCAAGGAAGGCCCATGCTCCAGAATTATGCTGGGCAACACAGTAGCCACAAACAATGTCTATTTCAATTTAAACTAACTGAAATTAAGTAAAAGTTGCAGTTCAGTTCCTCAGTTTCCATGGTCAGATTTCAGGTTGTCAGTGGCCCCATGTGGCTAGGGGCCACCACACTGAGAAACATAGATACAGAATATTTTGTTACTGCAGAAAATTCTCTTAGGCAGTGGTGCTTGAGAGAAAGGAGACTAGAAAGCAGGGCTGTCTGTGGAAGCTAGAGCTCAAATTGCATGCTGTCTCCCTAAAGGCACTGCTGTCAGACGTTATGTGTGTCCTTCCTCTACCCTTCAGGGGCCTGCTTATTGCCACGGAGTGCCAGAATGCATGTGGGAGAGGTAGACCAGAACGCTGGCCACAACTGTCCCTGCAAGAAGAACCATAACCAAGGTCCACTGTGAGGTGTGGCAGAAGGCAATGGTGGCTGGGCATAGGGTGACACTGGCACTGAGCTGGGAAGAAAGGGTCTTCTCCTGAGTGCCAGGAATGTCTGGAGATCTGGCTGCTTGCTCAGCCAGTGTGGCTGGGACTAGCTCCATCCTCTTTCTCAACAAAATAAATATCCAGATCCCACATTTTCCTCCCAATTCCACACTCCCTTCTTCATCTTTATTATTATTGTCCAATATGCAACTCTGTCTTATTATTGTTTCAGAGTTGATACCTCCTTTTATTTTAATTCTTTTCTGTAGGATTAAATTTCCTGCTTGTTGAAATGCATCCTTTAGTTGCTCTTTGTGTATGTCTGAAAGATGTTTATTTCACTGTTTCTCTTGAGTGGTAATTTAGCTGGGTATGGAATGCCAGGATGCCAAGTTTTAAATTATATCTTCAATTCTAGTGCTCATTTTGTGGAGTAGTATGTGATCATAACTTGTGTTAGTGTTGTGTTATTGTGATAAAATACCAGAGACAATTAGCTTATAAAGAGAAAAGATTTATTTTGGCTCATAGTTCTAGAGGTTTCAATCCAAGATTACTTGACCCCATTTCTCTGGGCCTCCGGAAAGGGTGGCCCACCATGATGGGAGAGTATAGTAGAGCAAACTGCTTACATCATGAACCAGGACACAGAGATACACAGAGAAAGGGGAAACTAATGCCCTTGTGCCCTCACTGACCTAAGAATCTGCCACTATACTTACCTCTCAGAGGTTTTACCACCTGCCAACAGTGCCATGCTAGAGATGAGGCCTTTAATGCAGATCTTAGGAGGACACTCATGCAGGCCATGGTGTACCCTTACTAGGACTTTCACGTTGAGTCCTGAGCTGTGGAAGAGAGTTTTTTAACTACACATTTGCTATATAACAATCCCTTTCTGGCTCCGAGCTCTCCCACAAACCTACTCAGCTTTGTGTATTGATTATATATTAATACCACTCAGTCAGATGTATTAATTAGCTTTCCCATCACCAAGACACAATACCCAACACTCACCACTTAAAGAAAGAAGGCTTTAATTTGCTCATGGGCTCAGTCCATGGTAAGCTGGCTCCAAGGCCAAAACATCATGGCAGAAGGGCAAGGTGGAGCAAATCTACTTAGTTCCTGGCATCCAAGAAGCACAGTAGGGGGACAGAGTCAGAGAGGAAGGGGCGAAGGACAAGATACAGACCCCAAGGTCTCATTTCTACACCCCACCCAGACACAGTGTCTCTGCTCCACCAATCCCTGGGTTGGATCCCAATGTCAATCAAGTTGACCCACCACCTTAGACACCATGTCCTGCTGTGAGCCTATTATCCTGACTCTGTCCTTGAGAAGAAATTTGAACCTAGCCTCTCAGATTCTCTTGTCCCCCACGTGCCCATGGATTGCTGGGTCTGCACCTTGATTTCTGGCTTTGACTTTTCTCACTCCTGGCATCTAGAGAAAGTTTCTAGCTTCCTTTCAAGCTAAGCAACGACTTTAAAATACCAACCTTATATCATAATGATGTTTTTCTGTGTCTCCCATAAAATATTTTTGACCCTCAACTTTAGCTTCCTTTTTTTGCTGCTGTTGAGCATATGTGCTAACTGCTGAAGCAGCAAATTAATAGTAAGGGAGCCCACCCCCCATCACCTGCTCAGTTTTGCCTGGAAAGTCATATGTCTTTGGTAATGATTTCATATTTCATGTCCATTGTTATATCTTTGGCAGCAAATTTGCTTCTTACACATAGTGTAGATTTCTATTCTTCAAGATACTTGACCCCCAAAAATCCACAAAGCTCATTTATTTGCTACTTTAACAAGTTGGAGCTCCATGATCCAGGTCCAGGTGGTCCTTTCACAGATGAGTTGCTGAGTCCCAGAGCAAGGATGTGGCTCACGCACTGCCACAGCTGATGGAGCACTGAACTAGGACACAGAGCCACCACTGAAACACCTGTCGCCTTGCAGCCTTTTTGAATGTTTCCATACCTGTGAAATGAAGGGTTAGACCTGCATGGGATGGGGACCTGATCCAATGGCCTGGTGACTTTGGGCAGGCCACACAACCTATCTGGGCTTCCATCTTCCTAGTGGACGGCAGTGGAGAGCATCAAACAGGGCGGTGTGTGGGGAAGAGTGCTTGGCAATGCCAGGTGCAGGGGGCTGCATAGTTCTCCCCATTGCGGGATTGTGACTTGTGACCAGCTGTTGCAAGTCCTCTGAGGCTCAAAGGACCCATGCTTTGCAAATGCCTCTGTCCTGATGATTTCTGACCTATCAGAGTTTTGTGGGCGAGCAGGGTTTGCTTCTGTTTGAAAGCAGAGAGATGACGGGGTTTTGATACCCTTGTTTGCTGAAACTGTGACATTTGATGTCCTCCTCTGTGAAAACTCACTGGCGTGTGAACCTCCTGTCCCATTTCTCTCGCTTCTCATACGTGAGCCGAGCACTGGAAAGGCCTGCGGGGAGAGCACGCGTCCTGCCGGATGTTCGCAGAGAGGTCAGGCGTAGCGCTCCTTGATGGGAGCCTTCGTGACGTTCCTTGAGGCAGCAGCTGGGGGCTGCAGCTCAGCCTCCAAGGTCACAGACCCTGGTCACAGCCTTTGTCTCCCACCCCAGCAGACAGTGTGGCACAGTGGGAGCCCCTCTAACTCAGAATTAGGGGACCCACTCTGTCACTGACCTTGAACGCTCACTGTCCCTCCCTGAGCAGAGTTCCCTCTGCTATAAGATGAGGGCATGGAATAAAATCACTGGTTTTCAGTCTCTTCACTCTCAACAGCCCTGTAGTTTTCTCTCCCGCTCTGCCCTTTCCCCATGGACAGGAAGTTCACATTAGCCATTGTGTGTGTCCAGTTAATGAAAGGTGGCAAAGCCCAGGAGTGATGCCCTAAAACACTGTTTGAGGGACATGAGGCCAAAGAGAAGAGATGGTCAGGCGACTATTTTTATATCATAAACCATCTTCAAGGGGGAACGTGTGTGTCTCCAAGGTTATAGATGATAGTGCATCAAGGTTTCTTGAGGTCACAAGGTAGGCGGGGAAGGGCAAGATGGATGTCCTACTAAGCAAGTGTATGGTGGCATCCTTAGGATTATTCCAGGCCACGCTTCATGATCACCCAAGCAATCCAACCGTTTTGAGACATAAACAACTTTTTCAATTCTACTCCCCTCATGTGGTTTATGTACTGTCTGGCACATACTAGCTACTCATTAAATTTTATGTTGCACATGGTTGTCATCTCAGAATTTCGCCCCTGCCTGGGGCAACAAATACCATCAGAATTGTTCAAACCTCCAAACAGAGCTGGAGAAGGAAAGTAGGAAAGACATTCCCTGAGAAAGAGATAAGGAAATAAGCCTATATCTTGGCACCAGCACATCCCTGGGGAGCCCAGCCTTTCCATTGCTGGGTGTGACCAGTCCCCCATGGGAGGCCACCAGTCCACCCTGCTGCTGCCTCCCTGGTTCTGCTGGCACAGGGAACACCCACATGCCTGTCCCTGGTGTCTCCACATCCATCTCACCACAGACCTCTGCAGCCTCCTCTCTGTCCCTGTCCTGTCATTTGCTTATACCACTCGGCCTACACCATAGACATCAGTGCGCTTCACCCCATACGTGTCCATGTTCATCTCTTGATGTACTTTTTAAATGATTGCCTGTGCTTTTATGGCTTGAGCTGCAGCCCTGGGAGCTGCTGAGGGCCACGTGGAATGAAGATGCAGGCCACTCACTCATGGTGGCTTTGCCCCTGAGCCGAGCCCACAGAGTCCTGGAGCATCTTTTGGGAGGGTCTGTGGGGAGCCACATTCAGGTTTCTCACTCATCCGCGAAGGTCACTAGGGCCACTTTCACCCACACTCAAAGCTCCTGACCTAGAGGTCATGCACCCTGCTCCTCCACACCCAGTCACTCTGTCTCCGGCCACCCCGAGTCTGCTGGCTGTCCTGGACGCCGTGGGCTGCCTGCTGTGAATCAACTTTCCAGGTGTCTGGTTGGAAAGCTTCACCTTGTATGTCCTCACTGCAAACACACACACCACACACCACACACACACACATAGGCACACTTGCAAAGCATGTGAAATGATAGTGCACGCATTCATTAGCTCGATCTCACCATTCTGCACATACACACATTTCAGAGCATCCTATCATACACCTTGAATATATACAGTATCTGTCAAAAATACGTTTAAAGAAAATTAATTTGGAACATATTTTAAAAGAAGCAAAGACTAAGACCAGACAATCTGCCCTGCGCCTTTCCTCCCAGCCTGGTGGTCAAAGCCACTTCCGAGGGCTGCCTGGGTGTCGTCTATTCCACGTGTCTTATGGAAGTGGGGACCGTTCCCACCTCTGCTGGCCTGAGGGCTGATGACAGCAGGCCTTGGCCTCGTAAGTGTCCAGGGTCTGTGGGGGCTGTTCTGCAACAGCCACATCCCCAAGGTTGCCCACATCCCCAAGACACTTGCAACAGCCACATCCCCAAGGTTGCCCACATCCCCAGGACACTTGCTCTCAGGACACTTCTGTAACTCTCAGGGGTCCTCACAAGGGTGCTGTGTGTCTCCCACGTTCTCTTCCTCCTGCTGTCCAGGGCGTTGGCTCCAGGGAGACCAGAAGACCCCAAGGGAGACTGCAGAGCTCAGCTCCAGATGCTGAGTTCTGACCCAGGAGAGGCAATGTCACCCTGCAAAGAAGGCTAGCAAGGCTGATGTGGCATTTCTGAGCCCTGCAGGAGCAACCAGCCCAAGCCAGAAATGCCTTCTTCCACTGCCTGTCCAGACCGAGGCCCTTCAAAGATGCTTCTCCAGGCCCAGAGGAATAGGACCTTGCTCTGGCCACTGCATCCTCCACATGTGTTGTCACAATTTGTCCAAAGTAGCTGTGCCCACCTACAACTGTGCACATTCCCATTGCTCCCAGAGGGAAACTGAGGCTGGGAGAGGCGACCTTCCAGGGCCACCCCCTGCCAGGTCTGTGTCATCCTGTGTGCAGACGTGGCACGCATCTGAGCGCCTTTTCCCCATGTGTACTTATATCCCAAGCAAGACCCAGGGTGATAATTACCTCTCTTGCCCCCAGGCCTGACCAGTGAAGAGTACCCAGAAATATCCTATTAGGGTAGTGGGCCCATGACCATCAAGCTCTCTAGCAGCAGAAAACCTCAAGATCTCCCACCCTGGCTTCCTGCGCAATGCAGGAATTTCTTCATCTGCATCCTGAGCTGTTCTTGGTTACCTCCAGCGACAGGTTGCTCACTCCAAGGCTGGACTCTCAGTCAGGAAGGAAACAGTTCTGCTGTTGACAGTGGCAGTCTCCAGTGCCAGGCCAACACAGATCCCCTCTGGGAGGCTTCTTGAAAATTTGAGCAGGTTCCCATTCATTGTCAGAATTCGCTTCTGCATGGGACTGAGTAGCACCTTGCTGTGGCTACCGGTCGTTTCCTACTTGGGAACTTTGAGTGGCTTCCAGCCAAAGACCAATGACTAAGAAAACACCAACTCTGGGAACTTCATGTACCCCATGCTTGGAGGTGTTCCTGCTGGGAAGTCCACACAGCCCTCCCCTTCACAGCCCCTGGGCCTTGTCACATGCCATGTGCTTCATGGGAGAACATTCTGCTTCCTTCCAGCCTCCCAGGCCAGTAACAGCAAAAAGACTGTTGAAAGGGGAGCTCTCCCTGTGCATGGCATTCTCCTCCTCCCTTCATCAAGTTCTCTGACCCATGCATTTGATTTTTACATCTGTGCCTAGTGTGGGAAATGGGCTTAACCATGAAGGTAGTTGTTTCATGTCTTGGGGATTTCCCCAGAGAAATGGGCTCAATCAACCAGAGGGCAAATCTTGGCCTGGATATCTGGGCTGGAGGATCATCCTTTAAGTTTCAGCTTCACTGCCTCTGACTGCTGAGAACAGCCTCACTATAGCCAGACCCAGGGCAATGAGTGCTATGATTGATTAGCAATGTCTGCTGTGGGCAGGCATGGGGGTGGTATATGCATACCACATATTTGCCATCTCCATTGAGACCCAGTTGCCATAGCCTATCTGTCTGTGTCTCTCTCTCTCTCTTTCTCTCTCTCTTTTTCTGAGGTACATAAGATTGAACCCAGTACCGGTACTGAGCTATATCCCCACCTTTTTTATTTTTTCTTTAGAGACAGAGTCTAAGTTGTGCAGGCTGGGCTGGAACTTGCAGTCCTCCTGCCTCAGCCACCCAGAGTGCTGGAATTACAAGTGTGCACCACCACATCTGGTTCAGTGTCTAAATTTTATAGACTGGGAATCCAAGGCTAGGAGAAAAGAATGGTAGGGTGAACAGCAGGAACTCCAGGGCAAGTTGGAAGGGGACCCAGATGTCCTATCCATCAGTGCAGTGAGTTCCCCACCTGGCCTACTAGTTAGGGCTCTACATCCATCTGGAAGCATCCCTTTTGATGTGCGGGAGACCAGTGCAGCTGTGGACACCACGATCTATGCCTCAGATGCTCACGGTAGTGTGTGGAGGGCCAGCATATGATGGTGAAAACAGGGAGGGAACGCCCTCCTCTCCTGGATCCTGCATCCATATGCAGCAAGGGTCACAGTGCACTTGGAGGTCTGCATTCCCCCATCTGTGGGCAGACAGCTGAAGTGGCACGCTCACTGCACCATGCTGTTCCTCCTCCATCTCCCCCAGGAAGTCCTGCATAGCACTCTGCCGGCAACCCCAGAGGACACAGAGCAGGCCAGCAGCTCTTTTCCCGCCCTGGGCCCTAGCACTGACTCCATGGTGAGGAAAGCAGTGAAGGTGGCTGCGGGGGTTAGGGAGGGAGTCTGCACCCAGGGCCTGAGGCTGATGCACAAGCTGAGGCCTACCCTGGTACCTGTCAGGAGCCATCCTGGGGACCAGGATGCCACAGCCCCACCTGTAGAACCAGCTCAGGCTCCCTGCCTCAGTGGCTCACAGCCAACAGGAGAAGGGACCATAGCCCAGGGGTCACTAAGAAACAGGCGGGGCACAGCATGCACTACCACCATGACTTGGGGCGCCTCTAGCATTTAGGGCATGGGAGCCGGGAGCTGAACACCCTGTGATGAATGAGCAGCCAGCCGTGCCGTCTGGGTGCCAGCAGCACCCAGGACAGAGGCCAGTAGGGAGGCCTGGGCCTAAATGGAGCCCAAGTCTTGGGGCAGCCTGGGGAAAGCTCATCCTTGCTCTGAGCCCTTTGGTAAATGGGGCTCTGGTGGCCCATGGGACTGACTAACAGGAACGTGTGTGCAGCCCCAGGATTCTCCCACGCCAGGCCTGGAGGTCATCACCCACCATGTGCCCGGGGCCAGCCAGCACCCGTCACCCTGCCTGCTCGGCTCCCTCCTGTGCCACCCCCTGGACAGAGGCCCAGCCACAGTGACCTCCGGCTGCTCGAACAGAGGGGCCGCCAGGGTCAGCCTGCACACCCAAACTCCTGCGCAGGCTGAGCGGCTCTCACCCTTCATCCCACTGGCCTCCCTGGCAGGCCAGTGGACCCCAGGGCTGGCTGCCCAGGGAAGGACTTGGGCGCAGGGCGAGAGGCCCAACACAAGTCTCCAGGGGCCTTCCCATCACTGTCCCTGCCCTGCCCCCTCCTGGCGCATTAGCATTTAAATATATCCAGCATGTCCCCCCAAAGCCCTCTCCCTATTGAAGCCACCAGGGCCAGACTCTCCTGGCTCATAAAGGCCATACTGTATTCCTGCGCCTGCGCAGCATTAGCCGGGAAGGGGCCAGGGCGCCTAGCAACCCAGGGGCGGCTGAGAAAGGGCTGGGGAGGAAGTGATTTTCATGTAATTATTCACTCCCACAAAAGCCGTTGTCAGGTACACACTGGAAACACAGCTGGTTTATTATTCTCCTAACCTACTTTTAATCTTTTGAGAATCCTTCCCAATATAAAAGGCGAGAAGAAAGAACTTAATTCAGCCATTTTCTGCCGGACCATATAAGTTATGTTTTTGCCTCAGTGGAAGGCTCCAATTACAAAAGTTGTGGGGTGTGTCTGTCTGTCTGTCTGTTCAAAAAAAAAAAAAATGACAGAAAAGGCTGTGGGTTGTGAGCCCCAGGAGGGCTTCTAGATCCTGGAGCCTCACGTGCTGCTGGGTCTGTGGTTTCTGTGTGTCTCAGTATCCAGGCCTTGGGACACCGGGAGCTGGGGAGCTGCAACAGCTGAGGCTTTCCCGGGAGGCAGTCCACCTGCTGCACTGTTGGGCACTGTGCATTCGATGGTCTCAGAACCTGCATTGGCTGCCTGGTGGGGAGGGAGCCTGGCGAGTGGGAACCAGGACCAGTAAGAAGCGCTAGCCTCCCAAGGACACCAGACTGCGGGGATGGCATCAGCCACCCCGCTCACACTTTACAGCTCCTACATCTTTTTTCCATGGACAAGGACAAGGAGGATCAGAGAGGGGAAGAAACTTGCCCAAGGTTGCACAAGTAAGGAAGTGCAAGAACAGGGCTCCCCCCCTTTTCATTCAGCCACTGCGGGCTCAGCCTGAGGTGCCTGAGGAAAACAGTTTAATTGAGTTTAGTCCCCTTCTGCTTGGAGTTTTCTCCCCAGGTTCTGGGAAGGGTTCTCAGATTCCTTTCTTTCTGAGCCCACAGTGGCTATGCATGGCCACTGTGGGATGCGTGTCTCTCCTTTTTTTTTTTTTTTTTTCTGAGACAGGGTCTCACTATGTAGCCTCAGCCTGCCTCAGCCTCCAGAGAGCTGGGATGATAGGTGTGTGTTACCGCGCCTGGCTCTATGTGCTTCTCTTGAAACTAACTAGAGCTGGTCCTCCCCTCTCTGGCTGCTGGCTGCTGTGCAGAGGAGGCAATAAAGCGGGACAGCCAGGGTGTGTCAAGTTCAATACTTGCAGGGCACTTCACAGCGCTCCGGTGTGGCCCCACAGCTTGGATGGTGTCCTTGTGAAGATCAGGGTCACCACCAGCACTGCTCCTCTCACTCTTGCTCACTCTTGCGCAGCCCTGCCCTGACTCAGCCTCTGCCCTGACTCTGGCTTAGGGGGTCCTCCTTCCTGCAGCCTGTTTCACCCTAGAAAACCAGACTTCCTGCACTGCCTCCCTCCTGCTCCCGAGACAGACAGGACAGGTCCTGCCCGAATGTGGGCACCTTGCAGGCAGGAGTTATAAGATGTT
>RJWT010042234.1:0-12169 GCA_004365215.1 Cuniculus paca
TGTTATTTTTCCCAGACTCTTTATCTATCAGTGCTGCCCACTTAACCCCAGAGACTAAACTGATAATTCTGAGCCCAGCTGCCAGGCCGGCAGTGATCTGTTTAAAACTTCAAATGAATCCCCTCCCCCCTACTTTCTCCACATAGTGTTTCAAGATAAATCTCCCTTGCTCCTGATAAAGCCTTTGAAGAAAAACTTGCCTGTTAACAAACAGCTTTTGATTGTGCCTGAGTTTGATCTTTATTTTGTCCTTATTCACCAGACCCCTTTAAATGGGTTCTTTCACACTCCTCAGATTAGCCTAAAGGAAACCCCAGGAAACAATGGGCCATTTCTCTCTGGTTGCAGGGAGTAAGCTGTCAAAAGAGGACACAGGGCCTCCTGAAGAGCTGTGAGTAGAAAGCGGCCAATGATGCTTCTAGCACTAGAGAAAAGTGAATTTGACCAGCTTCAAAAGAAGCCACCCTGTAAGGAAAGCAGAGAACCAACACATGGCCTTCTGGCCCAGGAAGACAAATCTTCACTGACTTTTAGAGGACACGCCTTTCCCTCCGACACACAGCTTGTTTTCTTAGAAAAGCCCAAGGTCATTCTTAGTGTCGAAAACACCAGAACCCACCTTCCATGGCAGGACAGAAAACCAGTCGTCCGACTTAGAGGGCAGAGAGCACATTGACCCAAAATCTGATCAAGGACCTAGGATCTATCTTTAAACTCACATGAAGGCACCTGAGAGATGAAGACTCAGACCTAAAGGCATAGTTTGAGTCCCTGAATATCTGAAGTTTTATTTACTCCTTTTGACTTCTAGCTATATTAGCCAATAAGTAATTTTTTTGCTTGTGCTACTTTAAGTTGGTGGTCAGACACTTATAACTAGAAGGACATAAAACTGAATTAATATTATCCAATGTTCCCTAAGAAAGTGTGGGCAGAAATGGTCACGATAAAAGCAATACTCTAGGAATAGGGTTTTTGTGTTTGTTTTTGTACAAATTGAACTCAGGACCTTGTACTTGCCAGTCAGGTGCTTGTACACTGAGCTATATCCCCAGCTCTAGGAATAGGGTTTCATAGTAGTTTTTAAGATAAATTGTAATCTAGGCAACACCAGGTTGGAAGCCTGTTGCCAAAATCTGGACATCAGGTTTTGCATTTCAAGCAACCATCGTTGATTTTAAGTGATTAGGTAGATACGTTTATTTAAAGGACATGGGAGACCTAGGCACTACAATTTACTAAAATCATTTCTGACAAGTAGATGAGCTCAATCACAAAGATTTTTTTATTTTTAAAAATGTCTGAATCACTATAATTTCAAAGGATAATGAAATTATTTGAACAAAACACTTCCTATAGATTTATTCATAACAAAAAGTCATGTTGAGTAACTAAATTTTTGTAATAACCTGCAAGAACCACATCATTTCACTCATGTGGCATAAACATCATAGAATTGTTAAAGAAGACTGGAGAATGACTATCATGGTTTAAATATGAAGTGTCCCCCAAAGACTAATGTATTGAGAACTTGATCCCCAATACAGCAATGTTCAGAGGTGGAGCCTACAGAGGGGTGATTGGATCATGAGGGAATTAACCTCATTAATCCACTACTGAGTTCATTACCTAAATGGGCTAGTAGGAGGCAGGGCCCCAGTTGGAGGGAATAAGTAAGTAGAGCATGTCCTGAAGGGAATATCTTGTCCCCGGCCCCTTCCTTCTTACTCTCTTTCTCTCTTGCTCTCTTACTCTCTTCTCTCTACTTTCTGGCTCATACGGTTTGAGTAACTCTTCTCCACCATTTCTTTCTGCTATGCCATTTCTGCCAGCCAACCAGGGACTGAAACCTTTGAAATCATGAGCAAAAATAAACCTTTTCTCCCTTAATTTATTTACCTCAGGTGTTTTTCCCCAGCAATGGAAAGCTGACTATTACAATACCCTTGAAACTAAGCTTCTAGAACTAATGTTCAGGTCATTGCAGAACTAGTCTGAAAATACTATCACAATAGACATTAGTTTTCACTGTAAATTTTGTTTCATTTTTGAATAGCCTCTGATCCTAGAACTCAAATTTATATCAATCTCTGCTACCATCAGCTGCATTTTGACTCATGAATCAGGAGATATATAGCATTGGCTTCTGACACAGACACGCACCATGGTATCTTTCTGCTCTACCTTGAATATGATTTGTCTTCCCTCCCCTCCAACCCCACCAAAAGATCCCGGTGGCAGTATTAGGAACCACTGTGGAACCTTTAAGAGGTCGTGCCTAATGGGAGGCCCTTAGGCAAGAGAAAATGTGCCCTTGAAGGTATTAAGGTAGTTTTTACATGATTCTTTAGTAGTTCTCCTAAGAAGCTGGCTGTAAAAATCTAAGCCTGGCCCAACCAGCTTTCTGACTTGATGTCTGATGATATAATCTGTTGCTTCCCCCAGTGCTCATATGGCATGGTATAACACAGCCAAGAGTGCCCTCACCAGAGCATACCCAATATCCAGTATCATATCCTTGAACCTCCAAAACTGTGAGCTAAATACTGTAAATCTCTTCTTTTATAAATGTATTCTGTCTCTAATATATCATTATAGCAACAACAAGCTGACTTCACTAATTCCTGAGTCAAAGACTGGCAGCAGTATGACTGAGAGGTTGAATATTATTATAAACAGCTAAGTAGTCAGAAAAGGACTGGGCCCTTGAGGAAGACAGCACAAAAGATGAAGATGTCAAAATTGGGGCTGGAGGCAAATCTGAAGAGAGACAGGGCTCAAGATAGAGATGAAACAGCCAGGCCTGCAAGTCTCCCTAGAGATAAATGGCAATTTGAGATTATACTGTAATTAGCAGCACCTCTTCAGTGAGCCCAGATAAGTATCAGATGCATAGGTGGGGGACCAGAACATCTGGACTCACCTGTTTCCAAGAATGCCTTTGTTCTTTCTATATACTCTTGTTATATGACTTGTTTCCCTACTGGATCAATATTAACTAGGCAACTATACTTATAATCCTATAGGTTGATTGTAGTTTGACCCATGTTGGGATTTTGCTGTGCAAAATACTCCTAAGAAACACCTCCTGGAATCCCAGGAAATATTCTTGTTCTCCTTATTTCCAATCAAATTCTCCTAACTTCCTCCTTCGGTTCACAATTTCATTCCTCTGTTGTGAGACCACAAACTTGGCATATCTGACATCTAATAGGTTGGGAGTTACTTTCCTCCTAGCAATATTATGGACTGATTTGTGCCCCCTTCCAATACATACGAGTTGGAGACAGGACCTTTAAAGAGTAATTATGGTTAAATAAGGTTATAAGAGTTGGGGCCTAATCCAATATGACTGCTGTCACTGGAAGAAAAGAGACATCATGGGTATATGTGCACAGAGAAAAAGCCACAAGGCCATGTGAAGACATAACATAAAGATGCCATGTGTAAGCCAATCAGAGAAGCCTCAGAAGAAAGTCTGGATTTTCAGCCTTAAGAATTGTGAGAAAACAGCTAATTGGCCAGTTGTGGTATTTTGTTAAGGCATTCCTAATCAACAAATACTAACTCATATTGGTGACTAATTAGAAGTTGGAATGAAAGCAGAGAGCAAGTCAAAGAGATCTCTCAGACTTGAACTCTGTGGCTAGAAAATTGATGGTGACACCATAATGTGATAAAGAAATCACACAAAGAAAGAACTCTGGCAAGAGTAGTTCTGTGCACTTCGGCAATATAGAGGGATCCAGGTGGAAATCAGAAGCGGGCGTCTAATGATCACCAACTATGTCAAGGAGAAGTGTGATAAATCAGGCTCAGATTCTTGAAGCTTCCACACAGAGAAGTCATTTTCATGTGCTTTTGATGACCAAGATAAAATATTGTGCATGACCACACCCAAGCTCAAGAAAATGAGAAAGTATAATCCAATCACAGACCCAAAAAATAGAAATGGAAATCGTTGGCAAACAACATTAATGACAATACAAGGGACAAAAAAAAGAACAGAAACTAGTAGAAGAGACAGGGTCAGATCGTTGGACTGTAAATTCTAGAGGTTGGCTGGTGAAACAGAAATGGGCATCAGAAAGTCCAGCGTAAAATACAAACAGGACTGCTGACTTTGTTTTAGTCATGAGTGTGTATGTCTCTGTGTGTGTGTGTGTGTGTGTGTGTGTGTGCTGTCATTTTGTTTGATTTTGTTTTTCACTATTCAGCCTCCCTTCCTGGTTGAGAGAATTCTGCTCTTATATAATCTTAGGGAAAAGAGAGCCTGAAGCTAGGTTTTCTCTCTTGCCACTCTTAGAATTCAAGGCACAGGCAAGTGGTCTGGGCAGGCTGTTGGATCTTTGAATCTTGATTAATACGTGACTAGAATCTTCTCGTGTAGTGGAATTTATTCCAAAGGGAATGTGGCCGAAGGGTCAGTGCTCAAACCCAACCATTCCTGTGAAAGACCAGCCTCTCAGCCATCATGGCTAATTTGTTTGTTGCCTTCTCCCAACCCTAAGCTTTTGGTTGATTGTGTAAGCTCAGGTATGCTCCTAATAATAAAGTAAGGTAGCTAGAGTTGGTTCCAGATTCTCTTTCTCTCTCTCTCCTCACATCTGTTTTTGAGACATGTCTAACTGCCTAGTTCAGGCAGGTCTTGGATTCACTATGGAACCCAGGCTGGCTTTGAACTCACAGTAATCTCACTGCCTCAGCCTCCAGAGTTCTGGAATTACAGGTGGGTGCACCACCACACCCAGCTGGATTCAGATTCTTAAGAGTACCCAGCATTCATACCAGGATAAAATCCAAAGTATAATAAGAATTAGGCCTCTTCCCACTATTGGCCAGATTTCCTGGTGATGGTCACAGAGTTATCTGGATAGAAGAAAAAGAATATAATAATTGTCATAATCGTTTCTAAAACAGCAAAATATATAATGATGGGAGTGGAGCTGGAGGAAAGTGATCCCAATCATTGGGGGAATATTTTGAAATTACATGCTGACCTAGTCAGCTTTACATTCTGTGGGTCATCAGTGAAAATCTTTTATCACTTCTTTGACTGAATCTCTTCCTCTGCTTAGAAAATTCCCCGATTTTATGTCTCAGCAGAAATTGTGGCCTGCTTCCCACCACAAAGCTGAAAATGGCGGGCACTTACTGTCCTGTCCCCTGGTGGCTACTGTACATGAGCCAGGCTCAGTCAACCAGATGCTCCTATTCAGGACTTTGGATCTAACACAAGTGGCCACGAGAAGATTTAGAATTCAGTGCCGGGGCAGTACAGCAGGCTTCATGCTCAATGTCCAGCATCAGAGACAGTAGCAATGGTGACCATACTTGTCAGGTGTGAGTTGGAGGCCCTGAATCCTCAGGCTATGTTCATTTCTGCCTGATTTTCAGCCTGATTCTTCAGTCTTCCTAGGACTCAGAGGAGGTCCTTAGCCTCACACTGAGGACCAGGCTTCTAACACATGAACCCTTGGCAGACAAACACATTCAAATAATAGCAAATAATGTTCTGTTTCCATCATATTGATTTTTCATCGTGGCAAAATACATACACATGACATTTATCATTTTAGCCATTTTTAAGTGTAAACGTCAGTAGCATCAAGTATATTCACATTGCTGTGAAACAGATCTCAAGAACGTTTCTCTTTGTAAATCGGAAACTATACTCATTAAACAATGACTGCCCTCCTCAGCCACCAGTCCTTCATAGAAATGGAATCATGTGGCAATTGCTCATTTTGGATGCGCTTATTTTATTTAGCATAACGTTCTCATGTTGCAGCATATGCTAGTATGTCTTTCCTTTTTAAGGTCGAATAATATTCTACTGTATGTGTATTCCATATCTTGTTTATGTTTGTCCATTCATCCACTGACAGTTATTGCATTACTTCCACCTCTCAGTTATTGTGAATAATTCTACTATAAACAGGAGATATCTCTTTGAGATCCCGCTCTCAATAATTCTTTGGGATATATATTCAGAAGTGGAATTGCTAGATCTTATGAGGAGTCTCCCATAGGTTACACCATTTATCTATTGTGCTTTTAACTCCTCAAAGCACTCATATTTACAGTTTTGTTCCAATAGCCCTGTGAGGCAGGAAAAATGCAGAATTATCTCCATCTTGTAGAGGTAGTTGAGGTATAAACAGGTTAAATGGCTTACACAATAAAACAGCTATTTCATGACAAATTGACCTCAAAGTCCAGTAAATTATCTTTTTTGTTCTTGTTGGGTTTTGCGGAGGAGGAGGTACCAGAGATTGAACTCATAATCTCATGCTTGCCAGGCAGACATTGTCCTGCTGAGCTATATCCCTGGCCCTCCCAGTACATTTTCTATTGACCAGAGATACTCAGCCAGAATGAGGACGTATGTGTGGTCCCCTGTAGGTGCTGAGTTTAAGGGAAGACTCAATCATCCTCATCCTAAATAAATTGAAAACAGTTCCCTTTAGTGAGACATGTTACTTACAGCCCTGAATTGTGCACGGGGTAGTACAGAAATGAGGGGAAAATATAGAGCTACTGTTGCAAATGACATTGTCTCCTAGGGGTTCTGCCTTGTTTACGCATTTGCTCATTCATTTTGCATCTAAATGCAAAAGTATCTTATAAAGATTAAAATAGCCGTAATGGTTCTCAGGGAGGGCATCAGGATGTATGGGGCAATTTTGTGTTGTTCTAATAGCTATCCGAATTTCCTGGCATTTAGTGAGCAGGACCAGGAATGCTGAAAGTCTTGCAACACGGAACATTCCCAATCCAAATGCTTAAGGTACTTAATTATCACAGACCCAGCTTCAAGCCAAGTCTTCAAGCCACCACTATTGTAACAATTCTCCAACCCTAAGCATCTCCTATTTAAAAAACAAAACAAAACAAAACAAAACACACCTCTAGAGCTGCCACTGAGATGCTCAGAGCTCAATATCCAGTTCTAGTCTAGAACATCATTGTCAAGTACAAATGATGTCATCCATTACACATCAATAAAATTAAATTTTAAAGGAACAGTTGAAAACAACAAACTCTTAAAACCCACTTGCTGTTCCAACAGAAACATGAGATTCCTAGTATCAAGTTATCTAGATTAGAATTCTAAGACTTTCCAGAATTCCCTGCAGCCAACAACAACAACAACAACAACTTGTATAGCAAAACACATGACCTCTCTCCTGACAATGTGTATTTTGAAAGTAGCTAAAAGTAGTAGAGCCCTTTCTTGAATTATTAGGTCCTGGGTCTGCAACTGGTATTCACCCTATGTTTCCTCCAATATTTGATCTGTGAAACCCCAACTGAATTTGCTCAGTGCCTCCAACCTGAGTGCTTGTGGTTATCTGCATTTCAGGGTTTTTAATCTTGAAAAGATCTAACTTAGCAGAGGAAAGAAAGGAAAAGGGGGCAAGGTGCTTTCATGCTTATTAGCATTTCCAATTTCCTCTCTCATCACTCCTCCTCCCCCCTCAAATCCCAGCACAATGAACTAATTCTTTGGGAATGATTGTGGCCTATAGATAACTGGATGTACTTTCTTGCTTCCATCACCCCTAGCCCCTTGTTTATCACACACAGCATTTCAAAATGTTGCTTAGAAGGAAAGCTGGCACAAACCTGAAAGCTTAAATATCCATGTAGAGCATTCGTGATGCTCAATTTCAAGTTCCTTCTTCCACCCCTCTTGTTCTCAGAAAGGGAAAATCACACGACTGCTGCAGCTTTACCCTTTAGGAATCGCAGAGAAGAATGAGAAAATGAGTGGTAGGCCATCCCTGTCACACTCTGGAAATTACAAACATTTTCCTTGCACGTACAACAGACGATCGATTTCCAAGCACATCTTTGTTTTTCCTAAATAGCCACATTATTTGTCTGATGTTGAAAATGGCATCTGCGCTGTATGTAATTTCCATACTCACTTGGCACCATCAACTGCCTTTGATGACACTGAGGACCGCTTCTTTTTTTGTCTGCTCCTTCCCTCCAGCTGCAAGGCCCAGATGTCAGGTTCAGGAATGAATTTCCTCTGGCAGGGATATCTGGCCTCTCTTGGCAGTCCCTAAGTTGGTGGCTATTGTGGAAGCGCCAGCAAAATAGCACAAGATCACACTAAAGACGGGATTCACATGTTTTTGTGAGAGGAAAAATGTCCAAATCTGGGAAGGGGGCCGGGCCAGGGGTGGGGGGTACAATACATTTCTTATGTCTCTAATTATAAGCCAGGCAAGCAGCAGGCCTTGCCTGAACAAATTGTGGATCCCTTCATTTAGCTGTTGCTCATCTATTTTCCTTCTTGACAGTGTTTGATCTCCCTGCTCTGCCTCTGAAATCAGCAGCTGGGTACCATGAAGGGTTTGCCTAAGTTAATCAAACCTGAAGCAGGGACAGGATCAAGCGTAATATAAAATACATGGAAAAGGAAAAAGGAAATAGAAAGGAGATGAGGAAAGGAGGAAAGAAAGGAAGGAGACAGACAGCCTGAAAGAACTGGTAAGGCGAAGCAGAAATAAAGAACACGAGACCACCCAGGACCTCTCTGCCCAGGGAGGCCCCAGGGAGCGGCCTGCATGTCACCTGGGCATTGGGATACCCCCACCATTGGCTTTTCTTTCTCAAGCAGCCTTTGTAAATATGAATGGAGATCAAGCACCAACTTGCCCACTCTCCTAGCCTGGCTTATGCTGAGCCTGGCTTCAAAGAAACTCTGAAGGAGGCAAAAATCGGAAGAACCATGCCCCAAAGCACTACAAACCGATGGGGGCTATGTCAGACGGAGAGGTGAAGAGAATCTCAAGCCATAAGGGATCTTGTGTTGTTTCATTATATTTTTCCTCTCCAAGCAGCTGTGCTGGTCTAAGCAGTTGTGTGCAGGGCAGAGTTTGGAAGTTTCCCACAGCCACACCAGTCTATCCAGGATCCACCCAGCTGTTCCTTACTTGCTGCCTCAGACGCTCCCAACATTTCAAAGGAGTTTGCTGAAACAGTGAAAATTTGTCCCACAGGCCAAGACTCGAGTTAAACAATGCTTGTAGGAGTATAAAGTTTTTGCATCTTCATGGAATGTGGCTTCTGCAGATTCACCCGACTACGGCACACAACATCCCAGGCAACCCTGCTGTTTTACTGCCTGCGCCAAGCAGATCTAGATAGCTTCTGTCTCATTCTGTGGGGACTACTACAGTACAACAAAATACCACACACTGGTATCTTAGTCCATTTTCTGTCACTATAACAGAATACCTGAGATTGAGTAATTTATGAGGGAAAGAGCTTTATGTTATTTATTTATTTATTTTATTTATTTATTTTTTATTTATTTATTTTTTTTTTTGCAGCACTGGGTATTGAACTCATGACCTGGCGCTTGCCAGGCAGGTGCTTAGGCCACTTAGCTAAATCCCCAGCCCTTGTCTTTTTGAGACAGGGTCTCACTATGCCGTTCAGGCTGGCCTTGAGCTCACTTTGTAGCCCAGGCTGGTCTTGAACTCACAACGATCCTCCTGTCTCAGCCTCCGGAGTGCTGGGATTACAGGCATGAGCCACCACGCCCGGCTAAGAGTTTTACTTTAGATCACTGTTCTGGAGGCTGGGAAGGTAATGGCATCTGCATGGTTCTGATCAGGGCCTTGTACATGTCAGAAAGTGCTTTCACAATAACTAATTCAGTTAATGAGAACAAGGACTCACTCCTACAAGAAGAGTATCAATCTCTCTTTAAAACCAACACCTCTCAACACTTAGCAAATCATATTCAAACCATAGCAAGCTGCTGGCTTATGGATGTCTCTCTGCCCTGTCTCTGTTTCTGTCTCTGTCTGTCTGTCTCTCTGTATGTGTCTGTCTCTCTGTCTGTCTTTCTGTCTCTGTCTGTCTGTCTGTCTCTCTTTCTCTCTCTCTGGAAGCTACAAAACCCAAGATTAACATGACGACAGATTCAGTGCCTGGTGAGGGCCTGCTTCCTCATTCATAGATGACTGTCTGCTCACTCTAACATCGTAATGGTAGAAAGGGCAAAGAATCTTGCTCAGACCTCGTTTATAAGGGTACTAATTCCATTCTTGCAGGCCTCACTCCACATCTTAATATCATCACCTTGGGGTACGGATATCAACAAATGAGTTTTGAAGGCACATAAACATTCTAACCTTAGACGTCTCTGCTTAAGGAAAGTCCACTCTAACGTGGACTGTTCTTTCACTTCCCTCCACAGACTCCATGGAACACCCAGCTCCTACAGTTCACATAGCCTAAATTTGGTAAAGATGTGACAGAGAGCAAGGGACTTCTTCCTTCCTTCATCCCCAAATCTGGAGACTATAACCAGTGCTTGGGATCATCAACCAACCAGAGAAAAACTAATACCTGCACGTTTCTCTGGGAGCTCGCATCAGCCTTGGCTCCTTCATCCACCTCACTCATTAAAAGATCACAAAACTTGAGAATATTGGAACTTTAGGGAATTTTAAAGAGAAAGAATGGCTTTACCTAAATATATGTTAATGCTGCCCCTCAGGGACATGCCCACAAGTCTGATGGGATACCATGGTCTAAGCCAGTGGTGGTGAACCTGGGCACATGTGCCACAGCAGGCCGTTTGTCCTATTGAAAGCTCTAAAAGGCTCAGCATCGCGGATCTAGGCTATACACAGTCTGGACACGATGATGACATCCTTCTTTCCAGCTAGCATACCTCCCTGAGCCCTCATCACCTGCCTACTCTGGACTACATGGCCCTTGACTGCATGTTCCCTGCTCAACGCTTCCATCAGGATGCTCTTCCCTCTGCCCTATTTCTACAAATACTGAGTTATTGCAAAGATATCATGGAAGCTTTTCTCTATGCACTGAGTGACTTGGAGACTAAATGTATTTCCAGCAGACTAAATGTACCTCCATCTCATGGCAGCTGCGTATGGTACCTCTAGGTACTCACATATTCCAAGAGATTTTTCCACTTTGATCTTTCTTTTGCACTTGTTGCCTCCCTTCCCATGCATTGTCTGCCTTGTCTCCACTATATATTTTGATACTTAACTTTTTTATTCCATGCTGGTATTGAAGAGAGGCTGAAGGCTCTCTTCAGTGTTTCTTGCTCTCTTTATTCCCCCCAGCTGGTTCCAGTGTAACACAACTGGTACCTGAGCTACGCCCAGCATCTGGGAAGCAGGCAGGCTGTTGGCCTCAAGCAGAGCTGTCCTGCCTTGGCACATACATCGGTGCTGAGTGGTGAGTCGAGTCTACCAACTGTCTGGTTGGTAGTATCTGAGGGAGTTCTTTTACCTTACATTCAACAAACAACGACATCAACAAGATGAGAAAGACCAAAGAAAAAGGATAGATGATCTGTTTGTGGGTTGCTTAACAATCTAGGATCCATTTTTATCATATGTATATCATGAGTTGGAAAAAATTCCAAGGTTGATCTTCTCATCAGGAAAATGATGTGATGCCTGGAAGAAATATTTTATTTGCTCCCTGGAGTTTGAGAGTGGGACTGCCAAGGGGCCTTCTCTGGCAATAGTAGAGGATCTCTAAATGCCTTCCTCTGAAGAAGACCTCTGTTTTGCAGATCGTGTAGGGGAATTAGTGGAGTTGAAATCCCTGGTAGAAAAGGAGAAGAGCTGGAGAAAAATAGGGTCTGGGCAAACAAACTTGCTTGATGACACATTCGTAGTTGTCTTCTCTGTAGTAAACGATATAAACTGCTTCCCATATTTTGCCAACAAACTCCCCCATAGAATTTCTTTTAATCACAAAGCATGAATACGATCAAACTTTCTGGTATGAAAACGGCAAAGCTCTGCCAACCAGGTGCAGCAGTACCAGGCTTACAGAAATGAGGGGGACCTTGTGTACCCAACCAAAGATTTGCCACAATTAGGATTCAGTGTATCTGTTCTTGCTTTTTTATACTAATCTTCCTGGATAAATATAGGGCTTTCAAGGTCTTTCTGTGTCTTTCAATTTCTAGTGATTGTAATACAAGAACTTTCTCCTTTTGCTAGCAATTTTTTTCTGCCACAACTGCACTGCTGCTGCAGCTGGAGGCTTCTCACAGCCTCAGCACATTTATGTGTCCTACAGAATGCCTTGCGGGTTTTTCCTTTGTTTCCCAGCTACTCTGGGCTGTGCTTTCTGTCCATTTTTGAACACT
>RJWT010042235.1:0-12187 GCA_004365215.1 Cuniculus paca
CTTCTTTGGACAAGTCTTCCCACTCAGTGGTCCAGGTCATGACTGGTTTCATCTCATTCTTCTCCAAGTTTTCTGTACCACATGAAATTGGGTGGATAAGGCAAGCCTAGTTGTCCAAGTGTTGTGAAGAGAGGTTTACAGACCCTGGCATACCTCTTGCGCATGCCTGAGGTCTAGGTTTAGAATACAAGGTCAGAGCTCAACTTTGGCTTCCTAAACTTGCTCTCTGACATAATTATCAAAAGGCTCAGAATTTTGGAGATTTCCTTATAAATGAGCTAGTACTTTATTTCTTATTTGTCTTGAGTTTGTTGCTGCATTCTGAACTACTAACATGATATATTTAGTGTTGAGTAGCACAGGTGAGGCTGGCTGTTTTATCCATTCAGCAGAGAATGTAGAATGTCACTGCTGTACTGAAGGCATTGGACAATCAGCGGGGGAGGACACCAGCCGTATTGGAGATTCAGCAGCTTCAGTGAAGCACAACGTGAGCACAGCATGACTTCAGCAGACATTGACAAAAAATGCCATCAGAGGCAGCATCAGTAAAATTGCACATTCATCCCATTCACCCAGCTTCACAGAGATCAAGGGACTTGCTGACATTGCCTCTCAGAGCCAGAGCTGAGGTCAGAGCAGGCGAGGGGGAAATGGTAGCAAGAATGCCTCACTCATCAGTACCAGTGGGAGATCTTCACGGGGTGTTCAAGAATGCTCGAGGGAAGCTCTTGAGGGGATCTGGAAAGGATTCAATGATAGATGAGAGAAGAATTAGAACACAACAGTGTTTATGTAAATGCAACTCCCTGTCCTTCCTGACTGGTCTGGCAGAAGCACAGGTTCTATGGGGTCTGAACAGGTGTTTGTATACCTTTTTCTTAATTCTATTTATACTTAATTGGACAGTCAACTTGTTGCTAAAAATACTCTTGTATTATTTGTTGTTGCCTTAATAGGAAGCCTTGGCATGTATTTTTAGCGTTCTGACAGCTTCTGTGTTCCTGATTCCTGAGTCTATCAATTAAAGTTATACTGGTTGCTGAGTCGGCATCCTGTGTACATGTGACAGGAAAGGATGATGGATAATAAATATGTGTATAGAAGAGAGCAATAGAGGGACAGATGGAGGGAAGAGTTAGCAATAGCATAGGAATTTTAAGTTTTGCCACAGTAGATTATAAACCCTATGAAGACTATTTTTTAATTTTATATTTTCAATTCCGAGCACAGTGCATGGCATATAACAGAACCTCCATCTTTTCGTAAATGAATAAATGCCACATCTATGCTGTTGTATAAGCAACATCTAAGAGAGATAGTCCATGGGATGTTTTGTGGGAGAAACAGAGACTGAAAGAGGAAGCAGAATGGGGAAAAACAGGAAAAAATTGAAGATTAGGAATTTGAAGACAAAGAGTGACATGAATTTGTCATTTCAAACCTCAAACCTGTCATTAATCATTCTAGCTGCTTTTCTTGGGTATTGCTCTTTGTACATTGCTGTCTCTTCACAGGAAAGGACTGTGCCTGATTTTTCAAGGGATATATATTTTATAAAAAGTACTTCAGAACATAAGACAGAACAGATTCTTGGCTGTGTGTGAACAATTCGTTTCAAAAAAATCAGATCTAAACTTTACTGCACATAATAAAATGAAGACATTTACAAGATCTGCACTAGTTAGATCCTGATATTTTGTGCCTATTTTCTCCATCCTGACAATTACCCTGTGTCCTTTGATGAGGTCATCAGAACCATCAAAAGGAAGGGGAGAGTAGGTGCTGAAATGACATTTATTCTTTGCTTCTATATAGTTGCCTTCCAACAGCCAACAGGTGCTATCAGTGTCACTGTAAGAATTCCGGATACTGAAAAAGAAATTTTTTTAGAGAATGTAGAGATCCACTACCTTCCAAAGTGAACGGAGTTATAGGCAACCTGATGCATATTCCCAAGGTGAAAGCTTGATAATGCATTTTCTTCTTAAAAACTAGGCTTTTATCATAAAATAAAAGGCTACATATCAATTGTTTGGTTTCACTATTATAACTTGTTCAGTTCCTTAAGATGAACTGAATGTCCAATACTGTGAATCTTTCTACTTGTTTTTAAAAATTGGCATGAACCTACAGTTTCTTTATCTTTTTAAAATCAGTTTGTCAATATACAAGAAAAATTCTGCTAAGATTTTGAATGAGATTGTAATGAATATATAGGCCACTTGGGAATGCTTGACTTTTTCATAATATTATGTATAATTCCATAAAGGTAGGCCTTCGATTATTTCTCTTATTGGTGTTTGGTAGTTTTCAGTACCCAGTTCTTGCACACGTTTTGTTGCATTTATATATAAGGAGTTCATATTTTTGCTACTTGTGACAGCTATCAATTTTTTCCCTATATACCAGCTGATATTTTCTTCCCATACTCTAGATAACATTTACTCATTTCTTCCTCCAACTCACAAAATTGGCAGAATAATTTAAGAGGAACATTTTCATGGCCTGAGCATTTTCCAAGATGTACATGACTGGTGCTTAATGCTCTGATAGTGTTATGGTTGATACATTGTGTCAACTTGAGCAGTTTAGAAGTTTAACTGAGAGACTCAGCAGGGAGCCAGGGTTCTTACTTTGTAAATATCCTCATCCTGTGCAAAGGAAGGCAAGGACATTTTGTGAGTGTTACACCTACCCTGAAGGGGGCGGGGTGGGCTGCATACAATATAAGGGAGGAGAAGAGGCTTGCTCTCCCCTTTTCTCTCTTTTGCTCTGGCTGCTGCCTTGAAGTGTTGCTGCAGTGCCACACCACCCTGCCTTGGAGCCAACTGATTATGGACTGAAATCTCCAGAAACTGTAAGCTGGATAAACCTTTCTTTGCTTCACATTGGGTGCCAGGTGTTTTGCCCCAGCAAGAGAGAAAAGTAACCAAGACAGATAGTAATCAGTCATAGCTGATAATATTGATTATGCGTGGTGACTTTCACAATAAAAGGGATTAGATTGGTCTCATGGAATTTTGAACATAGAAAGTTGTGACAACTATTCCAAATTGTGACAACAGTTCCAATGATCTTTTCCCCCTCTCTTCCACCTGAAATTGTACCTATCACATTACTCAATGGTCATTCATTATTTAAGACTGTTAGAGGATAAAAAGGAGTGTAATTTTAATTGGTTATTTATTTCTAAGATTAGTTCAGAGAAGTAGTGACCTAATTATTATAAGCTTAAATAAATATTTAATCTTATTTAAAGAGAAAGAAAAAGTTTGGTAATACTGGAACTTTACTTCTTTTGGTCCAGTCTCTCTGAACAGTACAAAGAGTTATGGCTTTTCATTTACTCAATTACTGCTTTCTAAATTAAAACTGTAACTATTCATTTTCCCTTTTCCAAAGTCAAAATAATTACAATTGCATTTCTTTAGAAAAAAATCTTTAAAAATTGTGACCTTCACTACTAGTATTCGTTTTGCACCTCTACAAATAAGATGGTATATCTACTACTCAATAGAAACTGTTCTTGTAAAAGCTCTCTGGTCGATCTATTTCATTCTCTCTGGTAGCTGTATTTTGGTCTTCCTTTACTCTGAGATGTCTTTGAATCACTTAAAGTCACCTATCACTTTCTTGGCATTTTCTTCTCCTTTAACTTTCAGGGCATGTTCTTTTTTTCTTTCCTTCATAATTTTGGGGATTGAACCAAGGGCCTAATGCATGTGAGGCAAATGTCCTACCCCATGCCATTTCTTGATGTCAGTTCTTTTACCTTTCTGGGTTTTTTGTCTTTCCAAGCTTTCCCAGACATGAAGAGACCTTAAAATTGTAAATTGTAAAGAGGAAGATGCAGCAGACATCTGGAGGGACTGACAACCAGATACTAGTTGGGAGAGTGGTCATATGGGTGTCAGGAGGGTGGATGAAGAAAAGTCAGTGCACAAATACAACTGAAGTGTGGGGAAAACTGATTAACTTTTCATAGAAGTGGAATGGGAACTAAAAAATAGAAATTCAATTTAGCTGTAGAGACAAAGTTTCATTTTGACAAAAGTCAGTATGTACGGTAAGATTTAACTTTACTATATGATATGTTTGACCTTCGTTTTCTCTCAGGTGCCCAAGTCCTAGGCGTGGCTGATCCTAACCATCTGAGCTCTGGGAACAGTCACAGCTTAACTTCCACATCCTGTTGCCACCCCACTACTCTTCCAGGACACAGCTATGTCACAAGGCACAGGCAGCTTTCACAACAGAACTTTAGCTACAACCACATACTCAGAGCTATTGCTGCTTCACTGATCCCTTGCTCTCCTCACTCCACCTAAGATTATCCATAAAAACCCAGCTAAATAAACCTCAGTCAGACTCTCCTTTGGAGTTCTCCCAGGAGGTCTCGCTCAGAACCTGAATTCAGTATGGATGTGTTCTTTTACTGAGTTGCCACCATCTATCTAATGCAATATTTGGCACTTTTGAATGACTCTCTCTTATGTATCATTGACCCGATAAGATGAAGGAGTCTGATGTTGTTGCTCTTCATTCTGAGTTAAAAAACTGTTCTATGGTTCATGAAATTCAATAACAGTAAGACAAGAAGTGGGTTTCAGTGCATCTGCTCCACAATACTATATACTCTTTCCATTAGACTACACAGTCATAGGGACAAACTAGTATTTCATAATCACACATAAAAAAAATCTAGGGATCTATCATCAGCAGAATTGATACCAAATTAGACAGAGAAGGATAGAACTAGTCCTCTATAGCAATAGAAACTAAGCTTCTATGAAATACTTCCAAGTCAAACCAGTTGACAAAGTCATCAGTAGAACTGATTGCTACCCAGTACACATGAAGTCATCTTTCTTTGCCACTTTGCTATCTAAGAATGATTGCTGTAGGTTTTAACATAGAGGAATAGGACTTTAGAGTTAGATCCAACTTACAGAAATTCATTTCACAGGGAAGAGACTAGGGATCCAGAAAGGTCATGACTTCAGCAAAGTCACACAGTTGGTCAGTGACACAAACAGGGCCAGGGCCAGTTGTTAAGATGACATATTTTCCAAGACATTATATTACCTTTGCAAAACTAAAATGGTAAAGTCCTTTTTATTTTACTTGAGCTACTGGAAAGTAGCTGGAGTACAAGGACATTCAAAGCAAGTCAGATTTATTGTATTTCAAGCTTATTGGGCTAGATGGTTCTTTCTGTATTCTGCTGCCCATTTCGGAGTGTTTTAGTAGGCCTAGTAGAGGTAATTTGTGTTAAAATAATGACCTTTCCTGGAAAATAGCAATAATTTTAGCTTCTAAAAGTAGAGCTTGTTTCAGAGAGTATTTGTTTAGGGTATGGTGCATGATAAATATACCTTCAGTCCATTAACTGCCATTATTCATCATCATTTTCAGTGGTAGTCTTTAAAAGACATGAAGGTCATACCATTTTGACAGTCCTGTAAAGCATCCAAGTCTTAGATTCTTATTTTATTCTACTGTGTGATGATCATCTAAATTGCTGCACTTCTTATTTGTTTATTAGTATCTTTTTTTTAAAGCCCTTTTCATTACTTTTAATCTCAACTTCAATTATGTCTCCTCTGTTTCTCCTTATCATGCTCCCCTCCCACAACTTGGACAGCAAGTGTACTTCTTTCCAAACAAGGATGCTGTTTTAATTCATCATCCATGTGGTCAATTAATCAGCCTAAATTCTTGAACACCAGTCAACTCTTGCTGAGTTGGCAGGTTCTTCTTCCTTACTTTTATTTTATGGTTTGTCTTTTTGACTAGTCACTTGGTAGAGTTCCAGTGATGAATAATGTGATTTGCTGCAGGTTAGAATGATTTTAAATGGAAATCTGGGCAAATAGTGGCTTTCTATGCCACATTAAACATTAAACCACATTTATTCTGTCTGTACTCTATAATGTACATAATTTCTTAAGACTCTGTGGCAATTACCAAAGAGTCAGGGAGTTGAATTTTGGCTGCTATTGCTGAAATTAAGCCTTGTTTAGCCATAAATGAGACTACTATCTCTTTAGTCTCTTAGTCTTTCTAATGTCTAAGCAATACTTCTTTCTGTAACTCCCAAGTTTCTTCTTTTCCTTCCTCCTTTTGTTTTTTTTCCCCAGCATTTGGAATTGAATCCAAGGCCTCCAATATGCTAGGCAAGTACTCTACCATTGAGCTATGCCTCTAGTATTATATTATATTATATTATATTATATTATGTTATATTATATTGTTTTCTCTTCTCTTCTCTTCTCTTCTCTTCTCTTCTCTTCTCTTCTCTTCTCTCTTCTCTTCTCTTCTCTTCTCTTCTCTTCTCTTCTCTTCTCTTCTCTTCTCTTATCGCTTCCCTTCCCTTCCCTCCTCCCTTCCCTTCCCTCCCCTCCCCTTCCCTTTTCTTTCTTTCCCTTTCTCTATTTATTTTATTTTATTTTATTTTATTTTAAGACAGGGTGTTGCTAAGTTGCCCAGGCTGACCTTGAACTTGCAACTCCCCTGCCTCAGACTCCTGCGGGGTAAGGAATGCAGGCATGCTCCGTCTTGCATAGGAAATTTCTTATACTCTATTAAATGAAGGTATCTGATGGTTTCTGCTTCAGTGTCTTTCTTTTCTTAGTCTACCTACATGAAATATTTATATCTTTTCACATACATTGAATGTTAAATAACCACTCACATAACAAGGATTACCTGAAATGTCACATGCCTCTTCCTAACCCTCAATATCTTATACTAGGTTTCTAGAAGTACATTTTGGGGCAAGGATCCAGGTACCTATTATGACTCATGATAGGTAACAAACTTAGCAGTGATTGAGGGAAGCAGATGGTGAAGGGAAAATGCCAGTCAAAGTTATTATTCTTAGTAAATGTCACACCTTGACTTGAACCACTGGTTGTGAGGTCAAAGATAAATCATACCACAAAATTTTCCCTCCATGAAACAAGGGATTCACTCTTCTGTCTCAGATGGATTAATTCTGGCTATGGGCTGATTTGGAAGTTAGTCAAAACCTTCCCACCTATGTGGCTGCTATCCACAGAGGGCAATGTTTTTGAAAAAGGGGCATCTATGAGTTCTTTGTAGCCAGCATTCACAACAGCTCAGACCCAGTAAATGTGAGAGGGAGAGAGCATACATGTGACTTAAAACATCTACTGAATTTAGAGTTTTTCCCAACACCCCCTTGGTGCTTATATATTATGTGATTGTTACTTATGTATCTCATACCTCAACTATTCCATGCCTCCTATATCTTGGGCAAATATCAGAATTGAAACATGCCAAGAGCAGTTTATTTCTGTGTCAGTATACCTTCCAAAAGTTTCAACACTAAAACTGTTCATTTTTTAAAAAATTGCCTTCTATTGAGCATTTCCATTTGCAATGTAATTTTGAATGAAAGTCACAGTTTAAAGTTTGTGACATTTTATCCCATATCCCTAAGGTTCTGGGAACAAGTTATTTAAAAAAAAGTAACAGAAATAGTCTGTAAGTATATGAAGAATTTATTGACTCCATGAGTAATCAAAGTAATAGAATTAAAAATAAGATATTATTTATAGTGTCATAAAATTGACTAATAATACAAAGGATCCTAATACTCAGTGTTGGTATGAATGTGAGAAAACACATACACTCATGCATTGTTTACATCAGTCTAAATTGGTACAGACCTTTTTGGGGGAGTATCAATTTAACAATGAATACCCAAGTGTATATTATATACTATAGTGATTTTGCTTTTTGGAATTCAAACTAAACAAATAATCGAGATTCCCCCAACAAAAGATGCTGATATTTACCTCGTTAAAAATAGTGAAAATTTGTAAACGATATATCCAACAATCAATGATTAATTTTGACATATACATGAGATCTATTTAGCCTTTGAAATTATGACCGTGTGTTTATTTATAATGACACTAACAAACATCAAGTTTTAAAAGCAGGTTTTTAAACAATAGATAACTGGCTTTTAAAATTTAAATAAGACTCCTGACAGCATAACAGAACACTGGAGTGAATAAAGGAAGAATACGAATGTGTATTTTATACATCTATGTTATGAAAAGTCACTTTCTTCAGTTGTAAAACTGATACTATTAATTTGTAGAGCTCTAAGAATGGGGGAAAATATATTTGAAATGCTTAATGCAGGCATTACAGATGTACATTTGTGTTATAATGCTTGTCTATCATATACAAGGCCCTGGGTTTGATCCCTAGCACATTAAAACAATAATAATATTGATAGTGGTAGTAATAATAGTGATAATATAATAATGATAATAATGATGATAATAATGATGATGTAGATGATGATGATGATGATAATAATAATAAATGTCTGGTGTTTGAAAACCTTCAGTAAATGCTACAGGCAATCACCACTATTATCACCTTGTTTATGCACTGTAAATCAGAAAAAAGGTACACCTATGTGCAGAACTATGTCAACATGATTGTGGGATGATGTGCCTGCTAGGGTGGAGTCTCAACTTGATTGGCTTTGTTATTTTTCTGTTGGTACATGTTTATAGTATACAATGTTTGCATTCACCTTATGGAGTAGGTACATTTACTTAGTACATCTTGATTCTTTTAATCCCTCTCTTTTTCCCTTCCTCCTTCCTTCCTCCATTTCTAGATCCTCTTCCTGCAGTTTCATTTTTTCTGTTTCATGTTTACAACACATAATGATTACATTCATTGTGCGTAACTGGTGCATGTACATAGCAATCTTAATTCTTTCTATGTTCTCTTCTCTTGTTCCCTTCCTCCATCTCTTGCTCCCCTTCCCATTTGCAAACAAACAAAAAAAACAAACAAAAAAAACTATCTTCCTGTGTCCTTTTATCTGTCTTTTATTTCGCTCTATACTTTACTTATACTTTGGATTATTCATAGGAGAGAAATCATACAGAATTTAATCTTACATGTCTGAATTTATTTTACTTAACATTACATTTTCAAGTTGCATCCATTTTCCTACAAATGACTCAAATTTATCCTTCTTAACAGCCATGTAGTATTCCATTATGTGTAGAAACCACATTTTCTTTTCTTTTTTTTTAATATAACAAAGCAATACAAAACAAAGCAGATCAGAACAATGCAAGCAATACAGGACTTCAAAACAAGACCACAGGAAATCAACAGTGGCTATCATAGTGTCTCTTGTTTTCTTTGAGATAGTTGCTCATACTTTCACATACAATAAAGTCAAACAAAACAAAATAGTATAAAACCAATCAGAACAGAAGAATGAAAGCATTATGGGCCTTCAAAACCAGACAATAGGAAATAAAAAATAGCTACCATAATGTCTCTTTTTTTCTTCAAAATAGCTGTCCATACCTTCTCACATATTGCAATCAAATAATAGAAAACAGACTAAACTCAATCAAATCAAAGAATAAAAGCATTATTGGACTTTAAAACATGATAATAAGAAATCAGCAACAGCTACCATAATGTCTTTTTTTCTCTTTTTTGTCAAGGTAGATGTTCATACCATCATCACACATAATAAAATCAGTTCTTGTAAACTCTTTAGGAATAGCTCTAGGATTGTATAAGCCTATACATGTACATCTGTCCTTTCTGTGTTAGAGGGAATAACAAAATAAAACACAAGAAATACAAGAAACAAAAGAGACAAACAACAATAACAGCCCCAAACAATAACAATATAGGCTTTTAAAACAAGGTGGTAGGAACATAACAAAGGTTATTATTTTGTATCATTATCTTCAAAAGAATTACTCAGATGATACCACATTTTCTTCATGCACCCATCTTCTGATGGAGTTATAGGCTGCTTCAAGATTTACTTATCATTAATTGTGCTACTATAAAAGTCGGTATACATATTTCACTGTAACATGATGCCTTTAAGTTGTTTCTTGACCTTTTGGCCAAGATATGATGTCTTTAACTCTTGGAAAGATGCCTAGAAGGGGATAATTGGGTGAAATAAAATTTCTATTTTTAGTTTTTTGAGGACTTTCCATATTGACTGTGTTGTACATTCCCACAAGCAGTATAGGAGGGTTCCTTTTTCATTGAAGCTTTGCCAGTGTTTACTACTTAATTTTTTGATTGCCATTCTTTCTGCCATAAGATGAAATCTCAGTGTTGTTTTAATTAGCATTTCTCTAGTGGCCTGTGATAGTGAACATTTTTTCCTGTATTTATTGGCCATTTATATTTCCTCTTCTAAGAAATTTCTGTTTATTTCAATTGTCTATTGTCTGATTGTTCCTTTGGTTTTGGGATTCTCAGTTTTTGAGTTCTTTATATATTTTAGATATTAATTTTCTGTATGAGGTGTAGATTGCAAAAAATTTTTCCCATGGTTCATGTTGTCTTTTTACTCTGTTCATTGCTTCCTTGACTGTGCAGAAACTCTTTAATTTGATAAGTCCCATTTGTTGACCCTTTGATGTTATTTCTTGTACAGTTGCAATTCTGCTGAGAAAGTCTTTGCCTGTGCTTATGACTTCAAGAGTTTTACCTATTTTACTTTCTAGTGGGTAAAGTGTTTCTGTTTTAATATTCAGGTCATTAATCATTTTCAATTTTAGTTTAGTGCATGGTGAGAGATATGGGCCTAGATTTAATCTTTCACATGTGGAGAGCCAGTTTTATCAGCACCATTTACTGAAGAGGTTATCGTACTTTTGTCAAAGATTAGGTGCCTGAATGTGTCTGGGGTTGTTTCTGGATCCTCTATTCTGTTCCACTGATCCATGTGTTTTTGTGTCAGTATCATGCTGTTTTTATGACTGTCACTTTGTAGCATAACTTGAAGTCTGGGATACCTCCTGCTTTGCTCTTATTTCCTAGGATTGCTTTGTAATTCTGGGCCACTTCTGGCTCCATATGAATTTTAGGATTGTTTTCTTTCATTCTCTGAGGAATTATATTGGTATTTTGATTGGTATTGCATTAAATCTGTATATCAGTTTTGGAAGTATGGCCATTTTAACAATACTAGTTTTACCTATCCAGGAACAGGGAGTATGTTTCATTCTCTGATAGTTCCTCTGCTCTCCTTTAACAGAATACTGTAGTTTTCATTGTAGAAGCCTTTTACTTCATTATATTAATTCATAAATATTTAGTTTTTTTTGAAAAGAATACAACCAAACAAAATAAGACAGTAGAGTCAATCATAACAAAACAATGAACATGGTACATGACTTCTAAGTAGGGTAAAAAGCAATCAATAATGGCTACCATAATGCCTCTTGTTATCTGCAATATACCAGCCCATACCATCAGGGATAAATAAAATCAAACAAAATAAACCTGTAAAAAGAACAAAAACAAAACAAACAAAGCAGAACAATGTAAGCAACACAGAACTTCAAGATACTAGTAAAACAGCAGTGGCTACCATAATGTTTGCTATCTTCAGAATAATTACCTACACTTTCAGACATATTATAATCAAACAACACAGAATAGAGTAAAATCAATCAAAACAAAACAATGAAAATAATACGGGATTTCTAAACAAGATAGACATCCTCAATGGTTGCAATTATATATTTTGTTATCTTTAAAATAGCTGTCCATGCCATCAAGTATAATAAAATCAAACAAATCAGAATAAAATGAAACTAATCAGAACAATATGACATCTAATCATATTGAAACTAATCAGACAATATGAGTTTCAAATCATGATAATAGATTAACAGTGGTCACTTCCTTGCCTTTTAAGATAATTCTTCCCCTTTGACTTTCGCAATATGAATTGTGCATTTTGGATCCCACTAACTCCTTTAGTTTGTTATACTAGGGAGAGAACAGAAATTCATTCATGTGACCCTGAACCATTTCATCCATCATAATAATCTCAAGTTGCCTCTATTCACCTACAAGAGCCTTGAGATTATCTTCCTTTATAGCCAAGTAGTCTACCGCATAAAATGCCATGTCTTTCTTGTCCATTCTACAATTGATGGGCAGGCTACCCCTACTTTTTTCTGGCTCCCTGTCACAAGGGCATTGTTCTCTCTCCTTTGACTTTCAGTCTATGAATTTTCTTTCTAGTTAAATGTGTTTCTTGTATAAAGCGTACTGATGGATCCTGTCTCCTGATCCACTATGCCTGTGTTTCTTTCTGTTAGTGCCTTGAGGCCCTCTTGCACTG
>RJWT010042236.1:0-12174 GCA_004365215.1 Cuniculus paca
TGGATTAGTGGTTAAGATGACACTGTCATTAGATGGGAGACAAGTTTCAGAGGAATCCTGCATTTGTGAACGTTATCAGTCTCAGGTGATTTCACTAACATCTGATGAGCAGGTGTTAAACGTAAAATAATTATATAGTATTTTCAAATCCCTGTTATATCTAAGAATATCTGGTGTAAATAAAAGTTTAAAGTTGTGCCTTTTAAGTTCTCAGGACTTTTGAATTCTGTTTGCAAAAGAGGGCACCAAACGGAATCAAGTTTGTAATCCTTCATTTGTAATGGCAGAGACTGATAAACATTCGTAAGCATTAGCGATGTTCAATTACTGGCACTTCCCAGTATCTGAAAGCTGAGAGACCAGCTTGCTGTTTTTACCACTTCTTAAAACTTTGCTGTATTACATATCCCAGAGAAATCTTGTCCTGTCATCTCTGACATGTCATTTTACTCGTTTTTTATTAAGCTGAACTTTTATAGCTGTCCCAGCAGAGTAGAGCAGAAAAATTAAAATTAAGCACTGATTTATTATTACGCCTTAGGAAAGAGTAGGAAATGGCAACAGTGAAGAAGAGCTTGATTTGGCATAGTAATCAGCATGCAGAAAATAAGTGGTAAAAAGGAACTGGGCCAGAAAAGGTAGTATTGGAAAACAATATGTGGTACCTAAAGAACGTATTGGAGCCTATGTTTCTCTTAGTTATCAATGGCATTCCAGTTTAGAATGCAAAAACTCATACGCCCATGACATCTACTAAACAATAAAATATTTTTATTGTCTAATTTTTTTAGATTTTTTTTTTCTTTTTTTTTGCGGAACCGGGGATTGAACTCATGACCTCACGCTTGCCAGGCAGGCGCTTAGGCCACTGAGCCAGATCTCCGGCCCCTTACCTGACTTTTAGAAAACAAATTAATTCAGTTCTGATCTTCTTTAATCATAGGCTGAGGAAATTAGCAGAAATGACTGGTTCATACCTTATAGGTTTACTTCTTCAATGTAAACATTTAGAGTTTGTATCCATCTCTAAAATTCCTATGGATAAGTAAAAATGTGTTAACATTGATTCTATAATATATATAAAGAATCTAGAGAAAATACAATTTATTAATAGTATATATGCATATTAATGTCTCCTGTCAAGGGCAAATGAAGTGGATTTCTTTACATGTATGGAGGGATTATACAAGGTCTACTTACTTATAAATATCCTAAATGCTTCAAATCAGTTCAAATTTCTGAAATCCTATTTTTTTCCTCGGGTCTCAACTTCAGTGTCATATTCTCACTCTTTCCCCGACATCCCTGTAATTCCCCAAACTAGTAATGGGGAATCTTTTAGAGCTTTCATTAATAATCAGTAGCTCACTGTGGCACTCATGCCATAGGTTGGACACTGCTGTCCCATACATTTACCTTTTATCTTTTGATTTTTTTATCTTAACATGCTGACTATAAACCCCTTTTTAAAAGATGAACTGTTGCCGGGCGTGGTGGCTCATGCCTGTAATCCCAGCACTCGGGAGGCTGGGACAGGCGGATCCTTGTGAGTTCGAGACCAGCCTGGGCTACAAAGTGAGCTCAAGGCCAGCCTGAACGGCATAGTGAAACCCTGTCTCAAAAACAGGGCTGGGGATCTAGCTCAGCAGTCTAAGCGCCTGCCCTTGCAAGCGCAAGGTCCTGAGTTCAATCCCCGGTGCCGCAAAAAAAAAAAAAAAAAAAAAAAAAAAAAGATGAACTGTTTGTCCAGTACCTGGTGTACACTAATGTGTGCTCAATAAACATTTATTGGCAGTGCCCTAAACTGATGCCTGGACTGACCCCTGCTAGTCTATCCAAGACCAGTTTAATATCATTTCTCTTCCTAAAAACCTTTACTGGTTTTCTTGTGTATCCCAGATACAATTTAAACATTTTAACAGCACCAAAACCTCTCTATGGTTAGTTTTCAATCCATCTCTTTTAATTGTAGATGTCCTGGTGCATTTCTTCTAATACATCCTATGAGTTTGCCTGTGTGGGAATCATCCTCCCCCACTTGCCAACTGAAGATTAAATTCAGGGATGCTCATATCACTGAGGTGAATCCCAGCCCTTTTTTTATTTTGAGACAGGGTCTGAAGCTCCTCAGGCTGGGTCAAACTTACGGTCCTCTTGCTTCAGCTTCCCTTGTAACTGGTGTCATCGCTGTGCACTACTGTGCCTGGCACTTACCCTTTTAAATCATTTCAAACAAGAATTTGAACATCAGCTTCTTCTAGCTTCTAGACAATCTGGTGATCAGCCCTTCTGCTCCATATCACACTACTATAATTATATTTTATTTTGTTGTTCTGTGGTACTGGGGATTGAACCTGGACTTACTGAGCTACATCCCCAGCCCTTTTTACACTTTTGAGATGATATCTTGCTAAATTGCTCAGCTGGGCTTGAACTTGCCATCTCCTACCTCAGCCTCCTAGAGTACTGGTATACAACAAGCATATGCCACCAGCCTGGCTACGATGTAGCTTTTTAATCTCTCCTCTAAAAAAGTCTGTGGAATTTTAGATTTGGAACTCTAGGGGTTGGGGGCGTGCGTGGCTTAGTGATCAAGCACTTTACTGGAATGTACTACGCCTTGGGTTAAATCCCCAGAACACCAAAAAATTAAAATAAAGAAAATGGTGTATTACTAATTTATAAATTCCTAGAACTTTATAGGGAGCTTGGCACAATCACCAGTTAATAAATTATTGTTGACTGCCGTAAAATTCTGGAAATAACTTATGTTGAAGCTTGATTGTTTCTGTGGAAAATTCCTGCCCCAAGATATCTCAAAGACTAGTACAGAGGACCATTTGGCAAAATTGCAGCAAGTTTATATGGCATTAATTGTTCACCAAAATACATTCAGGATGTGGGAAAAATTATGGTACACATCTTTTTCAAGTTCTGCCTGATTGGGGATTTCATTCAGCACATGCAGTAGATATTTCTCAGATAAACTGGTGTCATACCCTAATTTTCTTTTAGGTTATTTCCAAACAACCACCAACCACCATTTACATAATTTATCTATTCAAAAATATGGATTACATTTTATTGTCTACTTTTAAAAGGATTAAAAAGATGTATGATTTGGACATTGCTTTTGAGATCATAAGTAATTTGGTGTACATGATCATGTACTATTTGGAGTACTGTGGGCACTGTGATTAAGTTAATGTTTTCAGTACTATTTACAGGTTTTAAAGCTGCCCCTCGATTGGTCTGTTGGTACTCACATGTATTATTAAAAATAATGATGATAGTTAACTTATGAATGACTATCTTCAAAGCTAGTGGTAAACTTCAAGAGCTACTGAGCAAGACTGTTTCTAATGTGACATAACACATGAAAGAAAATATTTCTCGAATGCTTAATTTTTAAAAAGATCTAACCCAAAAGATTGAAACAAGATATTTGTAGTTATTTTTAACATTGAAAGAGATTGTATCTCTTTAGCATGATATTTTATTTTCTCATTTTGATGTTTCTTAGCAAAATGTTCAAAAGTAAAGCTGACACTGTTCCTGGAATATCTTGACCCAAAAACCAGTCTTAAAAATATAGCTGTCAGATGTCTCATGCTCTGGGTGAATGATTTGGGGATGACAATGTGCAATGTATGTACCATTGTTGCCCCCTGATTGACATGTTTTGAAATTTTGGTTTTTTTTCTCTTTGAAATAAAATGGATTTGAAAAAAAAAAACATAAAATACAGCTGTCATACCACAGCAGTATATGCATACCCATGTTTATAGTGGCAGTTTGTAGTAGCTAAATTTTGGAAACAGCCCAAATGCCCATCAACTGATGAATGAATAAAGAAGATACGGGGTTTTTTATGCAATGGAATGCTACTCAGCCATAAAGAAGGATAAACTTGAGCCATATCTAGCTAAATGGATGTACCTTGTAGCCATACCCTTAAATAAATTACACACATGTAAATATTGCATTGTCTCTGTAGTGTGAGAAACCAAAAGTGTAAATAAGGACCAAAATGTATAATAGCTATTTGCAGAATAGGAAGAAAATGTTCAAATGGAAAGGGAACTGGGAGGCGGGGAGGGAAAAAGAAAAAAAAATGATGAGAAAAGAAGGAAAACATAGAAACAAAGCTTTTACAAATAAGGAGTGGAAGAGGGGTTGAATGGAGGGTAGGGAAATAGGGGAAAAAAAAAGTATCATCTACAGGTACACATTCCCTGTAGTGAATGTGATCATTATGTATACGTAAAATATACCAATAAACTTAATTTTAAAAATACAGATGTCAAATTGACTTAAATATCAAGTAACTGGACCTCAATTTTTTTGTCGTTGTGTTTTGTTTTTATTTTGAGACAAGGTCGTCCTGTGTAGTCCTGGTTGGCCTTGAACTAGCTCTGTAGAGCTTAGGCTGGCCTCACACTTGTGATCTTCCTCACTCAACCTCCCAAGGGCTACAATTATAGGTGTGCCCTGCCACACCCAGCTTCAAAGTTCTTTAACTATGACTCACATTAAGGTGTATACATACAGGCTTTTGTCCTGATGAAATATGTTTTATTTTAAAAAGAAAAAGTTGCTTGTGATCCAGTGATATTTTCTATTTCCTCCCCAGTGCTGGTCTTGACCCTGATTTTACTGCCATTTAATGACTTGAAAGACATTAAAGTCAATGATGTGGACCCCAAACCTTGAGATTCTTTGTTCCTGGTTTTTCCATCAGCACCTTCTCCTCTCTTTATTACTTCAATACTGGAGCTTGTGATTATGTTTTATTTTTTTAAGCCTAACTGAAGATCAGGAAATACTTGAAGTGTCATAGGTGCCAGTCATAGCTTTTACATTTTTGTAAAGCTATTTCTTATAGAAGCCCTATCTAGTCTATAAATTTTCTCCATTTTTATATGTAGGGAACTGAGATATGGATAGGTTAAATTACTAATTTAGTGCACTTCCTTCTAGCTAGTGTTCTTTAACTGGTTGTTGTCAGGGCTAGGATTTGAATCAATCTAATCCAGTTCCTTAAATACTATAGTATGCTGCCCCTTCATTTGGTGTCAATTCAGTTTGAGGAAGAAAAAAGTGAACACTGAGTCAAACTACTGGCATTTTAGCCAGTTATTTCTGTTATAAGGGGCTGTACTGTGCATTTTAGGATTTTTAACAATATCCCTGCCTTCATGTAATCCCAGCACTTGGGAGGCTGAGGCAAGAGAATCATTGTGTGTTCGAGAGTGAGCTCAAGGCCAGCCTGAACTGCATAGCAAGACCTTGTCAAAAAAAAAAAATATATATATATATCCCTACCTTCTACCCACTAGGTGCCAGCATCATATCTGGGTGTGATAACCAGAAATCTCTATAAACATTCCCAAAAGGACAAAAATCAAACTTTTTTCCAGCATTACAGTGGTAAGGTTTGGCACATATATGTAATGTATATATATGGTGTTTTGGTTACTTTTTTCATGTTGCTGAGACAAACACCTGACACCCAAAATGAAGGAGAGGTTTACTTAGCTTACAGTTTCTGGAGATTTCAGTCCATAATCAGCAGACTCCAAGGCAGGGTGGCATGGCACTGGGGCAACACTTCAAGGCAGCAGCCAGAGTCAAAGGGGGAAGCCGTTCATGGCGGCTGCAAGCAGCAAGGGCAAACCCCCCCAAAAAGGAAAACACGCCCCCATTCCGACCTTACATTGTATGTCGGCTCCACCCCTGGGTGGGTGCAGGACTCACACTGCCAATCCCAGCACTAGACAAGGAGTCAATCACAAATGTTAGATTCAGCTGCTTCCATGACTACATGAGGCTTGAGGGGGCCATCTATATACAAACCGTAACATATGGCATATATATATATACATATAGCCAATACTATTTAGCCACTACAGTTACATTTTAGAGAAACATTTAAAGACAAAGGACACTATCCCAAATTAAAGAAATTATTGAATTTTACTATTTTTCATATTTTAATATCTCAAATCTAGGTAAATTTAACAGTGGCTTAGGTGCCAACACCTGGTAGTGCACACCTGTTCTCGCAGCACTTGAGAGGTTGAAGCAGAAGCATCACAGCAAGTTTTGAGGCCTGCCTGGTTATATAGTAAGTTCAAAGCCAGCCTGAACTACATAGTGAGATCCCGTCTAAAAAAAAAAAATAGCCAGGTATGGTGGCACACACCTGTAATCCCAGCACATCTCATTTGAAATTTATTGTCAAAGACACAACTGACCAGTATCACCATTTCCTTGATGTGTTAGGACCTCTGGGTGTTAAGAACTGACTTCCTGCTGGGTGTGGTGGAGCATGCCTATAATCCCCGCACTAGGGACGATGAGGCAGGAGGATGCATAGTTGAGACCATCTTGGGCTACAAAGTTCAAGGTCAGCCTGACCTGCAGGGTGAGACCCTGTCTCAAAAAGACAAATAAATCCAGTGCATTAGGGCCCTAAAATTTCGTCAATAAGATGCAATTCATTTCCTGTGTGTTCAAAACATCAAAATTGCAGCTAGGCATAGTGGCACACATTGCAACCCCAGCATTCGGGAGACTGGAAACAAAAGTTTGAGGCCAGCATGTGCTAAATAGTAAGTTCAAGGCCAGCTGCACCTATGTAGTGAGACCCTGTCCAAAAAAAGTAATAATAAATAATGCCAACTTGATAAAAAATACTTCTAAAGGTAATAGTGAAGCATTCTTTAAACCTAATGCACCAAAAGTTCGTGGAACAATTAGGTGAAGTGATGAATCAGACGTACATTTCCAAAAACAGGTTTTAGCACCATGACTTTTGTTCTTTTATGGATTAAGAAAACGTTTTTTTCCCTTTGTTAATGTTTTCAGTAGTGCAAAGGATACTTTGTTCTGAGTCAAAAGTAATTTAAAAAGTTAGACTTTGAAACTTAAAAAAATTTTAAAATACCTTTACTGATGTATGTGGCTTGTATTTACCTCTTCATGTGTGCACAAGGACAATATAAAAATGTATCTAACGAAATCTGCCAAAGTCTTGTGTAAAATAAAAATTTAGTGGTTTTTTCCCGTGTGTACTTTTTCTTCAGTTTTGAAGAATGTATCATTAGTCTTTTGAAACTTAAAATGACCTTCTCTGTTCTTTATCTAAAGAAATTTTTAATTTGATGAAGTCAATTTATTTTGGCATCATCATCCTGCTGTCCATGCATGGAAAATACTTTGCCTGGCAGTCATGAAGCAGAGTGTAGTCACTGACCTAAATCCGTTGTTGCTCTCTGGTTCCATTTGTCTTCCAAACTTTTTCTTTTAAGCCACTTCTTTCTCCAGTCACCTTTGATTCCTGGAGTGGCAGATCTGACTGACAGACATCTTTATGACATGGGGCCGAAACTACCCTTAAGAAGTGGAGAGCTAATCTCCTGTTGTTATGTTTTGAAGACCTGTGTAGCTTTCTGTGTTCTGTTTTGAAATGCTGTATTGTGTTTGACTCTATTCTGTTTTCTTTTGCTTTATTTTGTTCTGTTTTGTTTTGTTTTGTTCTATTCTCTTAAAAAAAAGAAAAAAAAAACTATTGAATGGTCAACTATAAAACAATAAATATCTCAAATGGTAATTTTGGGAAATTATTTTTAAAAGAACTTAGACGTGAGACAAACTTTTAAAGAAAGGTTACAAAAATCTACAAATCTTCAAAGAAAATGTACCTACTTAACAGCACAAACGTTTAAAACAAATCTCTGGCAATAAAGATTGATAAAATTAAAAAAAAAAAGACGTGGAGAGCCTCATAGAACAGATCACAATCAAAGGGGGTGTCATGCCCCACGGCAAGCTGGAAAAAATTCCTCCATGAGTGGGACCAAAGCTGTCCCCAATCATTACTCCCTACCAAGTCATGCTGGCTTCTTACAGAACCATCATTACAGGACCAGTCCTGTGATATCTATCAATCAGACTGTGGGTTGGTCAGGATCACCTATATGACCACCTCTGCAAACTTGTAACCTTTGACTATTTTCTCCTTTTCTATAATCTCCCAAAACTTCATTCAGCCCCTCAGAGACATCTTAGTCTCTTTACCGTTCTTCCCAGTGTCAGCAGTACTAATTGCACCTCCTTTCCTGTCCTGAGCTTGGTGTTTTGGCATCCCCAGAGCCAGGGCTTTTCCCCCAAACTCTGGTAGCATAGTCATTCATTTTTAATAGGGTTTGTTAAAAACACTGAACTAAATGTCTGGAAACCTGGATTCCAGGCCTACACCGTGAATAATGCATAGTTCCTATATTTTTTTCTCTCCTCCTTTGTTTGCTAGGGATCAAATCCAGGGCTTCTCATATGCTAGATAAGCTTCTACCACTAGTTTACACCCTGCAGCCTCTAGGGAAAATCTGATGCAAATTCTTCCGAAAATTTGCATTGTTTCTGGACTTGAGAAACAAAGGACTAAATCTAAAGATCCTTACAATCCTAAATCTCTCTCAAAATATGCCATACCTCTTGTGAAATGAATTATTTGGATAAATACCAGACTAGTCACAAGCTTTCTGTGTTTTTATACTGTTATTCTGGGATTCATTTGAGCTTATGTCATTCTTAGATGTGCCCTCATCTTTTTAAAATATGTGTACACTGGGGATATAGCTCAGTGGTAGAGCACCTGTCTAGCATGCACAAGGTCCTGGGTTCAACTCTATCACCACCAGAAATAATAACACTTAAAGTGTGTATAACTGGGCATAGTCATGCATGCATGTTATCCCAGTACTTTGAGAGGCCAAGCAATGGGGTCACAAGTTTGAGCCCAGCCTGGGCAACTTGACAAGACCGTGTTTCAAAATAAAAGGGCTGGGGATGTAGCTCAATGCAAAGGTCTTGGGCTCAATTCCCAGTACCATCAAATTAATAGTAATAATAAGTACTTCAGAAAAGAGTTCCACTTACCATATCATCAAAACTATTTTATTTTGTGTTGTCTGATATTTGTTATTATGTACACAAAACTTTTACCTTATGTACACTGAAACACATTGTTGGAAGAAATTAAGGATCTCTTGTTCATAGCTTTGAAACTCATTAGAACAACAATACTTCCCAAATTATTTACAGATTCAGTAAAATCTCAGTTGGCTTTTTTGCAGAAACTCAAAGCTCATCCTAAAGAGGCACTAAGCAGCCAAAACAATCTTGAAGCAGAATATAGGACATTCATACTTCCCTACTTTAAAACTTCTTACAAAGCCATTGTAATCAATAAGTATGGTATCGGCCTAAGATTGTAGAGTATAGAAATCACAGTCCAGAAATAAATTCTGTAACACCAACTGATTTGCAACAAGGGAACCAAGATAGTTCAGCAGAGAAAGAATACCAGTGATGTTAGGATGATTAGCTAGCCACAAGAAAAAAATGAAGTGGATGTGCTTACCTCATAGCACATACAAAAATTAAACCTCAGATCACTTTAATTGATAAAACTAAAATTCTTAGAAGAAAACCTTTGTAATTTTGGAGTAGGTAGTCATGTAATATGACCAAAAGAACAGTCAAGGAACATATAGTATATAAATTGGACCTCATCAAGATTTAAATCTTTTGTGCTTTCACAGGACACTTGTCAAGAAAAAGAAAGCCAACCATGGTGATGCATGCTTGTAATCCCAGCCACTTGGGAGGCTGAGGTGGGAGCATCATAAGTTTGAGGCCAGCGCAGGCAATTTAGCAAGACACTTTAAAGAAAAGATAGTGGATGTAGCATTTGGCAGGCTAAGGTAGGAGGATGGCCACAGGTTTGAGGCTAGCCTGAGTTACACTGAGTTTAAGGCCATCCTAAAATCTTCATAGAAGACCATGTCTCCAAAAGATTCAGTTTGATCCCCTGCACTGCAAAAAAAGACACACTGAATGTGAGAAAATATTTGCAAATCACATAACAGATAAGTATACAGAATATATTCTTTAAAAGAATTTTTTGATCAATCCCCGGTGCCAAAAAAAAAAAGAATTTTTTGAGACAGGGTCTTGCTATGTAGTTTAGGCTGGTCTTGAAATCACTGTGCCCAGGCTGGACTCAAACTCATGATGATCCTCCTGCCTCAGTTTCCCAAGTGCTAGAATTACAGCCACTCACCACCATGTCCAGCAGAATTTATAAACAATTCTAAAACTCAAAAAGACAAGCTAATTTTTAAAAAGGGCTATCTAGGGATTTAGCTCAGCGGCACAAGTGCCTGTCTGGCAAGCACGAGGTCATGAGTGTGATCCCCATAACAAAAAAAAATAAAATAAAATTTGAATAGACATTTCTACGAAGCTATGCAGTTTGGGAGGCTGAGGCCTTAGGATTGAGAGTTTGAGGCCAGTCTGACCTACAGCCTGTGGCAAAAAAAAAAAAAAAAAAATATATATATATATATATATCAACAAATACATCCAAATAGGAAGAAAATGTTCAAATGGGGAGGGGGAGGAGAATAGGCAACAAGGGAAAAGAAAATGAGGAAGGAAAAAAATGGAAACAAAGCTTTTGTAAATGGGGAGGAAAGGAAGAGTTGAAGGGAAGGTAGGGGAATGGGAAAAATCAAGTTACAGGCACAAATTCTCTATGATGTATGTAATTATGTATGTCTAAAATATACCAATAAAATATGATTTAAATAAATACAACACAGGAGGCTGAGACAGGCGGATCATTGTGAGTTCGAGACCAGCCTGGGCTACAAAGTGAGCTCAAGGCCAGCCTGAACGGCATAGTGAGACCCTGTCTCAAAAACAGGGCTGGGGATCTAGCTCAGCGGTCTAAGTGCCTGCCCGGCAAGCACAAGGTCGTGAGTTCAATCCCCGGTGCTGCAAAAAAATAAAAAATAAAAATAAATAAATAAATAAATACAACAAAAAGTGCTCATTAGGGAAATGCAAATCAAAATTACAATGAGGTACCATTTCTTATCCACTAGGCTTGCTAAATTAGAGAAGACAGCATAGAGAAATGTAATGGAGTAGTGAGTGATAGCCACTATAGAGTTGAGGTGGGAAGAGTTACGCTTTGGGTGTGACCTATAAAGGAGCACATATTTTCTATATTATCATTAAACAATAGTGAAAACAGCCAAAATCAGTCTGCTTTTAATATTACTTTGTGCCGTCCGTCCTAAACAATGTCACTGAAAAAATACATACTTCTCCCTGAAAAGATCTTTTTAGTCCAAGTCAGAGTTTCTCATTCTGTTGTCATTTTGGGCCAAACAACCCTTTGTTATAAGAAGCTGTCCTGTGTATCTTAAAATATTTAGCTGCATCCTTGGCTTCTACTCACCAGACTTCAATACAAGTCACTTCCCACCCTGGTAACAGCCAAGTGTCTCTAGACATTAACAAATGTCCCCCTGTGATTGTATAAGACAAAACAATTTCAATTCCATCATTCTATTCTGAACCTCTATACAAATTTTCTTCCTCACCATTTTCTTGTGCCCACCCCAGCCTTATTTAAAAAAAAAAAAAACCTACTCATAAAAGTATTACTTTTTTCCTGCCTTTGTACCATATTGTTTAAATCTTTATTTTAAAAAGTTTGGAATATCATAATTACAGAAAGGAAAATTAAAAATTTTTTAATTTCTTAATTTCTTCTTGGTTCATGTTGTTTGTCACTTCATTTCATGGATATGTAAAATAACTTCGTTGGGCTAGGAGTTGGTAGCTAGAATGCCTGCTTAGCTTGTTCAAGGGCCTGGATTCCACATTCCATCTCCAGCATGAAAATAACATTCTCCTTTAGAGGAAAGTTCTACAAGTGATCCATGCTAGGTGTCCCCATAATTGGAGAAAAGAGAAAGTATGTGAAGAAGAAAAGAAGAGTGACAGATGAGGTGGGATGCTAGAAACCTGGGAATATAAGCTGAGAAAGAGGGAAATGAGAGGGTGAGACCAGAAGGGAAAATTGGTAATTTCTAAAATGTGTAGATTAATGAATTTTATTTGTCATATTCTGTTATTTCCTTGGTGTTTGAGGAGCAAGTCAAGATTCATAAAGTGTCATCTGTTCTTCCCACACATTAAGTTGCCAAGTAATCACTGTTCTTAACTCTTCAACTGCTGTGTAGCTTCACCTCTGCCTTGCTCTGATCCCCACAGTCACATAGCAACCTATTATATTCTCCAGGTGGCTGCAGA
>RJWT010042237.1:0-12170 GCA_004365215.1 Cuniculus paca
AAAGGAAGCGGGGATCCATAGGTGCTCAGGGGTAAAGCATGCACTTAGCATGCACGACACACTCAGCAACCCTTCCCCAAAGAAAGGGGAATTCAACAAGTTCACTAAACCTTCTTATGTATAAAGATCTTTTTCCTATCTAGTAACTTCTTTACTCATAGATTATACCTAGAGTTTATAGTTTTGGGGGGGGGCACTGGGGATTGAACTCACAACCTTGTGCTTGCCAGGCAGGCACTTAGGCCACTGAACTAGAACCCCGGCTAGAGTTATATTTTTATGTCTTTAAACATAGGAAGAATGATTTGAAGTAACAGATGCATATAACTGTGGAACCACAGTGGGAGAAAAAGTGAGGAACACACAAAAGTTTTTGTCTTTGTATGAGTAATGAGTTAAAAACAAGTCTACATTTTAGGAGAATGACTATGCATATGGATATCAATGAAAAATGGGAATTGATCATTTAAAAATATTTCATCTTTTTATAAAATTGAGTGACAGGTATTCATTTTTCTTAGAGACAGAGTAGTAGACATTTATTTTTACTAATACAGAATTTTTGCCAGTCAATTAAGTGTGTCCTTACCTATCCTACATCTCCATTCCTATCCTTCCTTTACTCTGTTTGGTTCCTGACCCTCACCCTGGACCCTGACCCTAGGCCAACCAGATTCTTTTTCCCAGAAATTTAAAATTTGAATAGAGATGTATGGTGATACAAGCTGACTAATCCAAAATACCGTTGATGGATAGCTGTGAATTATTGCTTCTGGATTTTTCTACCAGTTAGGATTCTTTAGTTGGGTATAACAAAATCTAGTTCTGATTTAATGTACGGAAAATGAAACAAAAGTAAAAAACAACAGAAAAAGCAAGATTGGGTGGGGTGTACTGGTTAACTTGTAGAGCTGAAGAAGAGCCGAACTGGCATCTGTTGGGAGGAAGAGAAACCACCAAGATCTCTGGTCTGTTTCATGAAAGTGCTGTAACTGAATGGTTTAGCCTCAGCTACTTTCCTTTCTTCCAAGTGTGTGCCCAGTACTCAGATTCCTGGGAGAAAAACTCTGATGGGCCTAACTTGAATTGTGGACACCCATTTAGGGTCAGGCAGGATCTTGTCATCAAAACTATGTGGGGCAGGAAAGGTGGTTATTTTCTAAAAGAACTTGCAGTGCTGTTAATATAAAAGCAGAAGAGGATGATAGAAACCAGCAAACTAGAGGCCCATTACATTGTTACCTGCCCGGCATACACACATCCTTCTTGTTGAGAGAGTTCCACTTCTTCCTCTGTCCAAAACGATGTAACCATGCCATTTACAAGTTCAGATGCACTAATGATTTCTCAAAAGACCTGCACTTGCATTCAGTATTTACACACTGGGGTTCCCTCCTTGTAGATGTCTGTTCCACCTCTGATTTGTTATGCCTAGATGTTCTGGAAAATTTAATTAACACATTGTCATCCTGAATTCAGTAGTAAGAGAAAGAAAAAGAAAACGAAAATGCAAGATATGTGGCCCAGTAAACAAGAGAATTTGCAGCTGTATATGACTTTCTTCTTTCATCTTTTTTGTTCAGTACCTCAAATGGTGGGTTTGTTTGATGAAGGACATGACCTTAACTTTGTTCAGAGAGAACAGAGCTTCCTGGTTTTGGTTCCGTCTTGCTCATATAAAGTTATAATAATTTTGAAAAAATATTTATTCCTCAAGCTTGATACATGGCAGGAATGGCAGTTGGGGGTTCCTAAGTTCCAATATGATAATGTTTTTATTTTTATTTTTGGGGTTTTTTTTTTTTTTTTGGCATCGGGGAGCGAACTCACGACCTTGCATTTACCAGGCAAGCACTTGAGCCACTGAGCTAAATCCTTGGCCCTGTTTTTATTCTTGGTAGGAGTGTCAGTCCCTGCAGGTCATAGTGTAAGACGTCCCCATTTGTTCTACTGGTATGAAGAACCTATAGTGGTCAGATGACATTCAGATTCTAATTCAGGAGAATTATTATATCCTCTGATAGAGGACAGTATACAGCTTTTTTAGTTCTAAAACTACAGAAGAGTCCAGTATAGCAGAGAAATAGAAATTTCAAACCAAGTGTTTAGGTGTAATCATGAGAGGTGACACAATCATTTTCTATCTCCTGGTTACTGTGCCTATACATTCCAGCCTTGAGAAAGATTACCCATATGTACTGGCTGCTTAGAGGATATACCTCATTATGTAGGAACACATTCTTCAGTCTATAGGTGGTTTTTTTTCCCCTGCTAGTGCCATCTAAAGGTTCATCAGCTCAAGGTTCAGCAACTCATCATTTAGAAGACAGGTAATTTTTCAGATGATTGAGTATATGTTATGATCAGTGAAGTCTGTGGACAGGCGTCTGTTGCCTTATGTCTCACTTTGTAAAGGAAACTTTTTAACTAGAGACTGTAGTAGAGACCATGAGGTAATACACAAGTGACCTGTAATAGGTATCAAGTTCAATAGAGGAAAATTGCTATCCCTTCTACCCATGGAAGGGTCCCAATCAACATATTACAGAATGAGTCCCCTCACAGAATTAAAACAGAACGTCACCTTTGGGGTACAGGGCTACGCGTGGAGTCCTGGCAAGAGGCACATTAAAAAGCCACAAATTGCCCTTACCTTTGCTTCCATGGCCACCTTATCCATGTACTGTTCGGCTGACAAGCCAGGTGCTTACCTACTCTTGATTTGGACTGAGATGTTGGTGCAGATGAGATGAGGCTGTATGAACTGCTTGTTATTCACATAGTTTCTAAGATAGTGATTCACACTGCATTTCATCTATTTTAGATGTAGAGTACCATATAAAAAATTTGATATAGCTGGATGTGGTGGTGCACTCCTGTAATCCCAGCACTTTAGAAGCTGAGGCAGGAGGATCACTGTGAGCTCAAGGCCAGCCTGAACTACATAGCGAGAACCTGTCTCCAAAAAAAAAAAAACAAAAAAAAGATGGTATTTTCAGTATTTTTATACAAGTAGTAAATCAAGTAGAAAAATGTAGCTAACTTGACTTTTTTCCCCCCATACTTAATGCAGTAAATTTACTTAAAAAATAGTAACCCTAGCACTTGTGGATACAACTGATGTTAACAGCTTGAGGTGTAATGAATTTTACATACTCCAAAAAGGAAACTCTAAAATATTAAAGCAGAAATAATGAGTTATAACTATGACTTTCCCTTAAAGAAAAAGCTGATGAATTGTTTATCTGAGAAAGATCAAAACATAAGCCAATATACAACAATTTAAAGCTTTTGCATTAGGCATATTTAAAGTCAAATATACCAGTTGCTTCCATGCATGCTTACAAATACTGTTTTTCTTTTCAAATAATAACAGGTTTATATAGGGTGTTTAATCTAAAATACTACATCTGTTGTATTTAAAATTACATGAAAATAGAGAGTGATAATTGCTGAAGTCCTGTTTTCATCATGTTAAAAAAAAAAAGTCATATTGTTAGACGCACATTTTTCCTTTAGAGAAAAAATCCTTAAACTTGGTGATGCATGCCTATTATTCCCAGCTACTAGGGAGGCTGAAGCAGGAGGATTGTGAATTTGAGGCCAGTCTGGGCAACATAGCAGGATCCTGTCTCAGAAAAGAAAAGAAAAATTCTTTCTAAAAATAAATATTCGGTGTTAGTATCTTAAATACATAGGACTAATCACTGTTTTTGGATGTTTTAGGCCTTGCTTATCCAAGAGTCAAGATGGAAGTTACCACACTTATTACAGTTGCCCGAGAATTACAATACCATTTTTCAGTACTACCACAGGAAAACCTGTAGCGTCTGCACCAAGGTTCCCAAAGACCCTGCTGTTTGCCTTGTTTGTGGCACTTTCGTGTGCCTCAAAGGACTTTGCTGCAAGCAACAAAGTTACTGTGAATGTGTATTGGTAAGCAAGAGGAAATAGTACAAAATTACGAAAACTCACATCTCTGGGAAATCTGATGTATGTTGTCAAATCAGAGCTTCACATTTAACTAGTGTTTGAACAAAACATACCAGTACTATGTAGTATTTTTTTAATCCAGCACAAGAGAAAATTTAAAAAATAAACAAAACCCAAGATTGTGTTTTAGTGAGTAAAACCTTTCTTAACTGAAATTCCAGTTCTCTTTTCTCTTATTTTAATGGTGCACACTTTTAGATGTGCTGTCAAACAGCAGTCATGTGTGCTGTGGGGAATGCTGACTGTTGAATCAGACTGGCTCTTAATTGCTCTTCTAGATAAATTTTTCCTAATGTATTAATAATAAAGGGTTATAAATTTAGTGTAGATGAAATCTTAATTTTAAAAATTTAAATACCTTATTTAGGAGTTTAGTTAAGATGTTCTTGATTTTGCCATAAAGCCCATTTGATCATGACATGAATTGATATATTTTAAATTTTTTAGCATTCTCAGAACTGTGGTGCTGGAACAGGGATTTTCCTTTTGATCAATGCATCAGTGATTATCATTATTCGAGGTCACCGCTTTTGCCTCTGGGGTTCCGTGTATTTGGATGCTCATGGAGAAGAAGACCGGGATCTTAGGTAGGATCTGCGTAGATTTGTCCAAGGGTATTATTGAAACTTGGTTAGTAGAAACCAGTGTGCCATTTTGGGCCTTATAGTCATGATTTTTTAAAAAAATAATAAGTTATGATCACTAATTTAGAAAATAGTTTCCAGTTTTTCAGATATTTTACCCATCAACATGTTGAAAAAACATGAAATAAACCAAATTACTGATATTTCTGCCACAGAGGACCTATTTAAAAAAGAAATGCATGTGAAATATTCATTCAAATATGTATTATATTAATCTTTAATACTTTTTTCTATTTTTATTCCAGGCGAGGCAAACCTCTCTACATTTGTAAGGAAAGATACAAAGTTCTTGAACAACAGTGGATTTCTCATACTTTTGATCACATCAATAAAAGATGGGGTCCACATTATAATGGACTATGACTTACCCACCTCACTCAGCATTTCATCATATCATCATTTTCATTAGGAATTTATTTTATCACAATAAGCTTTAACTTAATTTAGGGGATTAACGCTTTTGCTGAAGAAAAAAAAAACATACATTATGAAGACTTTTCAAAATTAGGTGCTTGGTAATCACATTAATGGTATAATACTTTTTTTAAAGTATCTGGAAAACGTAACAAATAAGTGAAATCATTCTTTAGTGGTCATTTTTTTAAGTGCACAATTAATAAAAAGCACAATGTGTCCACAAAATCATTCAGAAATGATTCTCCCAACAGTGCATATCAGCTATTTATTGACACTTAGAGTGGGTGTGATTTATTTGAAGTTTTACTGCTTTTTTCTATCTGTTTTAATTTGCATCTCCTAAACATAATGCATCTTTTTTCTCTGCCATTCTTGTTTGATTTGAGATTTTTGCTGTATGTAATTAGAAAAAAATGTAAAACATGATTTATGTGAAATATTGTATAGTAAAAGTTGGTCTAATAGTAGAACTTTAAAATTTTTTCTTATTGTGAGGATCTGTTAAAAGTTTAAGGCTTTGCTGAAAACTTAATTCATTCTCAGGAATTTCATAAATATTTTCCCCAGGTAAATAATTGAAATAGCTGTAAAATAAGTAGATAGCTGCTGTTAATATAATACAGTACATTTGAGGGGGGTGTATGTGTGTGGTTGGGGAATACTTAAAAGTCAAAGTTCTGGGGCTGCAGATGTAGCTCAGTGGTAGAGTGCTTGCCTAGCATGCACAAGGCACTGGGTTTGATCTTAAAAAAAAAAAGTCAAAATTATTAAAACTTGCCATTTCATTTGAATGAAATATTACAGGTAGTAGCAAATAGATTTTTACTATAAAATCAAAAAGTTTAAGAATATACACGTGGCAGATTTTGAGTCTGTGCATGCCCACCTTTCATTGCTAACAAAGTTTTTGTTTATATGATTGGATTGAAAATGCTCATACTTCCCAACAGGTGAACCATAAGTTTTAGAACTTCCCTCTCAGCTCAAGAAGCTCAGCTCTACTGTATTCATGCAGTGTAATCACTATTACTTCTGTTTGGTTTCCTAGAAGGAAAAAGAAAGTAGTGATGACCCTCATGAATGACCCATGTATCTGCATTCTTCTTAGAAACTGCTGTGAAAAGCAATTTATGTTTGTAGGGTTTTTAAATCAGTAAGAAAGGGAGTGATTGAGCTCAAACCCACTCTAGAATTAGGGAAGAAAGATTACAGAAAAGCATGTTATATATTGCTATCAAGATTTTTTTTTCCCCAAATGATTCTGTAATTTGATAATCATTTCATACATAGTGTTGTCAAGCAATTCCTGGTAGTCTGGACTTCCATGGCTCGTTATATGAAATTACACTTTTACATGTAAGAATAAGAAATGTCTAATGATAAAATATAAAAATAATGTTAGATCCATGTTCCAAAATTTCTTAAGTGAAATGACATTATAGAATATGAAAATGAACATTAAATGATGGGTTTGCATTAAAATAGGGAAAACAGAGCAGTACATATTCAGATGTGTTCAGAACATCAAAAAATTAGGTATTCTGTACAAGAAAATACATGGAAATAGTTTACTATTTTTGTATACATTTCCAAAATATTAAGATAATTTTCTGTAAAACTAGACTGATTCTGTTTGACTAAATCACTGTCCTTTCTGACACATTGCTACTTTTTTAAATATTGTATCATAAGTTCAGCCTGTCATATTTTTTGCATTGCTCATATGGATACCAGACCATTTGTAAGTGTGGTTGAAGAGCAAAATGCTTATTTACATCTCTAGTAAACACTGTTACAGGATTCATGAACTTGAATAATTCTGCAGTTTGAAACTCTGATACTATATATACATGGCATAATGTATTCAGACTTTGATTACTACATATTTAAAATGGAATGTTTTATGGTTGTGCATATGGATGTGAAGTGAAAATATTAGCCTTAACTTTAAAATTTGGGTATTTGATAGTGTTTATTTTGATATTGGTGAATTAGTCACCGGTAAATTTTAAAAAAGCACTTGGTTGAAAATTGTACTTGAATACATACATGCATGCTGCTAAACTAGAACTTTAATTTTTCCCCATAACTTTTATAAGTCCCATTTATAAACCCACTTTTAAAAATAACAGGTCCAAGTTAGAGTGATGTGTGTATATTATTCAAAAAAATGTACTGGTGTGATACCTTGTATGAATGATCATTTAAATACAGTACATTACTGTAGAAACTAAATCAACCTTTATAATTAAGCAGAAACTATAAACTAGGAATAATCAACATTGTAAGATATGTTAATAAAAACCTGCTGTCATTTGGTTTGTGAAAGGTCCTTAAATTGTTTAATGCTTTATGTTTTTCTTTGTTTCAAAGATGTTGACAATAATATATATGAGTGAGCATGACTTAAAAGATCAAAGAATAACATAACTAGTAGGTGTCTTAAGGTGAATTAAGTATAAAAGGTTTGCTTTTTCTTTTGCCTTTTATTTGCAGAGCAAGTTTTGTCTTGGTCTCATAACCAATGTGAAGCCTTTGCTAAGATACGTGTTTCTGATAGAGAAAGAAAGAAAAGAGTGTGTAGATCTAGACACTGCTGTGGTCCTTGCTCATTTCTGAAATTTCCAGCTAGACTTTGAAATATAAAGAGCTTCCTGGTAAATGTTTATTTTAAGTAGTTTGTTTGAAGTGACAGTTCTCATCCTGAAGTTCACCAGCTAGTTGTCAACTAGGAACCTGATTCTCAGATTTTTCATTTGGTTCTATGCATTCTGACATTATTGATTTCTGTAACTTTGAAAAAAAAATGCTGACCAAAAGCACTGAAGGTTTGGAGGTAATAACAGCATGGAGGAGACTGTGTACCGTCTCCAGAACTGTATCGCTGACCCTCACATTCCTGTTGTTAGCTTATATTTTAGGTCATGGTGGGAAAAAAAGAAAAAAAAATATGGTTTTAGCCACTAGAATCAAATCACCAGGCAAGGTGTGCACTCACTGGTAGGTATGCATGATACTTGATGGTTGTGAGACAGCAGACAACTTGTGAGTGTTGACTGTACGTAGGCCTTCTCTCTTTGGCCTTTTAATCTGGCTGGATGGTATCATGCACTGCTTAGTTCGGTGGAGGTCCTCTGGAGTGGACAGAATTAATACAACATGGTTACTTCTCTGTTTCTGACACTTCAGGTTGTGTTAATCAGGCACATCAAGTATGAAGGGCTATTATTGCCTCTCACTGTATAGTAATCAAGCAGCAGTGGGGTGTGTGTGCTCCAGTGGGTACAGCACGATGATGAGGCACAATGAGCCTTGCGTAGACGTGCTTCTCTGTGAACGGATGTATGATGCGACTGTACCAAATCGATGAGGGAAGGCCCAAGAGCACAGCAGAGGGAGTAGGTCAAAAGCACAGTTAGTAAAGGCTTCAGCTAGATGGCAAGGAAAAGGTATGCAGCATGATCAAAAAATATGAATGTAAGGGCCGGGGATCTAGCTCAGCGGTCTAAGCGCCTGCCTGGCAAGCGCAAGGTCGTGAGTTCAATCCCCAGTGCCGCGCAAAAAAAAAAAAAAAGAATGTATAATTCTTTTGATTGATCGTTTTTTTCCATGCCTAAATCTTGTAACCTGAGCAACTACTTCTAAGATAACAATATGCAATATATTAACCAGTGCTAACTTCCTATTTTTTTGAAATTCTTGATCATTTCTACCTTTTGTTTTTAAACGTAAAAAATTACAGTTAAAGATATTGGCACCAGTCCCCCTCAGAATACTCCCTCTCTCTTTGAACGCATTTATGCCACGGTTCTTGCCACTATCTGAGGTAGCTCAGGAAGTCCACTTCCATGAGTGTCTTGAGTTGTGCATTTGTGGCTGCTGCTCAAGGAAATCATGGTCTAACCTAGACCAATTCTAGTTTTCCTTTTCCATGTTACATGCTAGATTTCATTCTGATGGCTGCAAGTCCCCAGGCCACCATACAGATGAAGCCAAGATGGCAGCTCGCTTTATTGTCCAGATAGAATAAAAGAAAACAGACTAGAAGCCTCTTCTTAAGGCCTTGTCCTTTGTTCAGCAAGAGATTCCCTTTCCCACTACACTTTTATGTACATCTCATTAGTCAGTAATGGTAGGTGCCAATTACTAAATGCAAAGAAATTGGGCGTCCCTATGCTAGAGGAAGAAAGTAAAAAGATTATGAGTAGCATTTAGTGGCTAATTCAATATCTATCCCACTTTGTCTCATCTGTGCAGTGGAGACAATAGCTAATATGATTAAATGAACATAGATACTCTGGCTTCCAGTAATGGCAGATTAAGTGTTTCAGACTGCATTAGTTATCAGTAGCTATATAACAAGTTATCCTAGATAGAAGTGTGGTGGTGCACGCCTGTAGTCCTAGCTCTCAAGAGGCTGAGGCAGGAGGATAGCTGTAAGTTCAAGGCCAGCCTGGACTACATAACAAGATCCTGTCTCAGAAACAACAAGTTGCCCTAAAATGTAATGCCACAGTACAGTTTGTGTTACATCACAGTTTGTCAATCAGGAATCCAGAAGCAGCTTCGCTGGGTGATTCTGTCCAAGGTCTTTTATGTGGCCTCACTTACAGTGTCAACCAGGGCAACAGTGCGAAGCCTGACTGGAGCTAAATTCATTTGTGTATCTACTGGCCAGAGGCTGCAGTTTCCTGCCATGAGCGCCTCTCAGCAGGGCTGGTAGCACAGCAGCTGTTTCCCCCAGGAAAAGTGACTCAAAGGAAGGCAAGAGACAGAGAACACACTTAAAAATGTGCTTTTGATGCAAGTTCTAGTGTCCCTCTCTCCCTCTCCCTTCTGCCCTTCCCTTCCCCACTTCCCCAGGGAAGACTTCATGCATGCGAGGCATGAGCTCTGTCACTGAGCTGTGTACCCCCCACCAGTGTCCTTTATTACCTAATCTTGGTTGCGGCATATTTTTCCTGTCATGTGTATCAACCCTGATGGGAAGGAATTACACTAGAGTTCAGGTACTAGAAGATGGAGATCATTAGGGGCTCATCTTACTGGAAAGGACTCAAAATGCCAAATGGACAGACAAAAGAGTATTGAATGACCAGCATTTGCATGGTCCTAGAGCATGTCCCCAAAGATTTACATTACAAAGGGAAAGGTGAAAAGAGAAATTGAGTAGAGAAACATGGTGAACCTCACTTTAGTCAAGTGATTAATTTTCTCAATTTTTTTTGAGACAGCATCTCATTATGCAGTTCAGGATGGTCTTGAACTCACTATGTCTACGTTGGCCTCAAACTCTTGGCGATCCTCCATCCTCAGTCTCCCAAGTGCTGGGATAAAGATGTGCACACCACACCTAGCTGTCTCCTTAATACGATTCACTGAAAAGTACACAATATCATTTATGTTGTATAACTGCAAAAAAATCACAAAACTTTATTCCAATTATGCAAAAACAGACAAATTGAATTAAAGGACATCTCTAAAAGCTAAAAATTGTAACTTACCAGTACTTTTTGAAGTGTCAAGGTAATAGATAAAAAATGAAAATTTTTATTGGATTGCAAGGGACTAAAGAGAACTAAAAGTAAATGTAATATGGAATCTTGGACAAAATTCTGATATGGAAAAATGGATGTTAGTGGAAAAATGGCAAAATTCAAATAAGGTCTGTTGCTTAGTATTAAACTAGTGTTAATTTTAAGTTTGATCATTGCACTATGGTTGTGTGAGTTGATGCTAAGGGAAACAGTGTGAAGGATACATAGGAATTCCGTGCACTAATGCAGTTCTTTAAATCTAAAATTTATTATTTATTCATTTATTTATTTTGGTACTGGCTATCGAACTCACAACCTCATGCTTGCCACTAAATTTTATTTATAAATGGTTAGTTTTACAGAGCACTTAGAGTCTAAGAAAACTGTCCTGAAATAAAAGACTTAAGTTCGTATTGAAAGAGCACACAATGTACTGGGAAAATTGTTCCTCAATAGTCAACTTCTAAATCCACCCTAGAAAACCTTTTTGATTATAAAAGTTCTCAGGGCTTACAGGCCAAACAAGCAACTGAAAAGAACAATAGAAATATGCTAGCATTTAATAGCTTTTCACAAACAACATAAAACCAACAGAATTGAACAAAATTGTTTTAAGATCTCAAGGAAAGAAAATGTAACCCAATGACATGCTGACCAAATATCAAGATCATAGAAAAAGTTTGAAGCAGGAAGATGTGAGCCTTTCTAGAGATGATCTAAGATTGGCTTTATGCACCCAAAAAGTCTGATGGAGTGGAGTGATTAATTGTACTCCACTTCTAAAATAAACTCAGGTATTGGTCATGGACTGCTGATGCTTTTCAGTACCTGGAGGAAAGGAAAATATTAGGAAGATGATTACACCATCCCGATTCTCAATCATTTCTGTGTTTCAAATAAAATGAATTTGATGAAGTGCACATAAGCCAGAATCAATAAAAAAAAATCACAAGGATTCCAGATACTGAAATTATTTGATGCATATTATGACCTTTTCTATTTGAAAAAATTTCAATTAGAAATTCTGGTGTTGAAAAAAATAACCAAAATTAGCAGAGCTGTTCAATATCAGATAGGATTGTAGCTAAGGAAAGACTATGTAAACTAGATTATAAATCAGAAAGATCTGTCTAGAACACAGACTGAAAGATGGAAAATAAGAGAAGTAGAAGATACAATGATTACAAGTGAAGCTACTTGTAATTGGAGTTGCATAAATTTAGAGGGGAGACCATATGTCAGAAACAATACCAGAAGAAATAACGGAGGAGGGTTTTATTAAAGTGAGAAATTTTGAGCCATAAAATCAAGAAGTTCAGTAGGTCATAAACAAATAGCAAAAGCTGCACGGTAGAAAAATGATGGATGAGCTAGGGATCTAGCTCAGCGGCCTAAGTGCCTGCCTGGCAAGCGCAAGGTCGTGAGTTTGATCCCCGGTGCCGCAAAAAAAAAAAAAAAAAGATTAACTATATAGGGAGACAAAACAAAAATAAAATAAAAATTTAACTTTATACTTACAGTAATTATACCAAATTGCAAATGGTATGAATTACTAGCTAAAAAAGGAGATCAGACTAAA